>CAUYQG010205965.1:0-29711 GCA_963574415.1 Tarsius wallacei | reverse complement strand
CAAAGATGACACAAACAAGTGGAAAAATATCTCATGCTCATGGATGGGAAGAATCAACATTGGTAATGTTTTCTATACGTGTTGTTTTACTGCAAAGAAAAACTATAACACAAGTGAAAGGATATAAAGGGACCAACATGTAACTCTAATGTAAAAATGTGGATGCTAAGGAAATGGAAAGGTTATGTGTGCATAATTACAATCTCTAGAGCACCCATTAAAAAGAAATACATATGGCCAAATAAATAAAATAAGATACACAAGGACTGACAATTAAGTTGGCAAACTCTTCCTAGAAAAAGTGCTAAATACCTCATCGCTGAATATCGCTATGGTCACCTTCAGAGTACCCCCTTAGGGAGGCTATGCACCAACACAGCCCCTGGTCCGCCTGTCAAAGCAATTTTGGAACACTCTTTCTGGAATAGTCAACAGAGCTGTCATCGCGAGAATGTCGGAGCTTGCATTAGAGAAACAAACAAGCATTACATTTCCACTTAAACCGGACAAGAGTGGAAGTGAAATCAAAGACATGTTAGTTCAAGTTTATGGGAATAATGCCATGAAAAAAATGGCAGTGTACAAACTGATTAAACATTTTTCTGAGGTGAGAGAAAGTGTCACTATTGAAGAGAGGTCAGGATGGCCAGTAACAAGTAGAATTGCTGGAAATATTGCAAAAATTCATTGAATTGTGTGTCAAAATCATCGGCTGACTGTGAGAAGCATAGCAGACTAAACAAACATTGATAAAGAAACAGAAAAATCTTAACTGGAAATCTTGGCATGAGAAAGGTGTATGAAAAAAAGGATCCAAAGGAACTCACAACAATGCACCAGCACACACAGCACTTTCTGTGAGGGAATGTTTAGCTGGGACACAAATAACTGTATTGGAACACTCTCCCTACTCACCTGATCTGGCCCTAGTGACTTTTTTCTTTACTAAAGGTAACAAAACAATGGCTCTGATGATCATTCCGGAAAAGAGTTCCCAAATTGCTTTGACTGGTAGATTAGGTACTGGCATCAGTCCACAGCTTTGCAAGGGAAGTACTTTGACGGTAGTGATATTCAGCAGTGAGGTATGAGTTTGCCGACTTAATTGTCAGAACGTGTGTGTGTGTGTGTGTGTGTGTGTGTGTGTGTGTGTGTGTGTGTGCGTGTGTGTGTGTGTGATGAACTATTAGCTATTGGCTATTTAAAAAATGAAACCCTGTCACTTAGAGCACTAGTGATGACATTGTGTTAAGTGAAATAAGTCAGGCACAGGAAAACTTATGCCTTACGATCTCATTCATACGTGGAATCTTAAAAGTTAATTTCATAATAAAGAGTCAAATAGTGGTTCCCAGAGACTGCAAAAGATTACCAGAGGAGGAGGAAGGAGGTAGATTGGTCAATGTGCACAATACTACAGTGAGATAAGAGGAACAAGTTCTAATATTCCATTGCACAATTAACAATGATTTTTTTTATATTTCAAAACAGCAAGAAAAGAGGATTTTGAATACTCATGAAAAAAGAATGGCAAATTTTGGAGGTGATGAATATGTTAATTATTCTAATTCAATCATTAAACATTGCATACATGTATAGAAACACCACATTGTAGCCGGGCTGGGTGGCTCAGCCTGTAATCCCACCCCTTGGGAGGCTGAGTGAGTGGATTGCCTGAGCCCGCTGGTTTGAGACCCGCCTGGGCAACTTGGCGAGACCTCATCTCTACAATAAATGAAAAATTAGCTGGGTGTGGTAGCGCGCACCTGTAGTTCCAGCTACTTGGAAGGCTGAGGCGGAAGGATCACTGAAGCCCAGCAGGCCGAGGCTGCAGTGGCCGGGAGCGGCCACTGCACTCCAGTCTGGGCGAAAAAGTGAGACTCCAACTCAAAAAAAAAAAGAAAAAAGCCGGGCTCGGTGGCTCAGCCTGTAATGCCGCGGTTTGGGAGGCCGAGGTGAGTGGATTGCCTGAGCCCGCAGGTTCGAGACCCGCCTGGGCAACTTAGCGAGACCTCATCTCTACAATAAATCAAAAAATCAGCCAGGCATGGTAGCGTGTGCCTGTAATTTCGGCTACTCGGAGGGCTGAGGCGGAAGGATCGTTGGAGCCCAGCGGGTCGAGGCTGCGGTGGCCGGGAGCGACCACTGCACTCCTGTCTGGGTGACAGAGTGAGACTTCAACTCAAAAAAAAGAAAGAAAAGAAAAAAAAGAAAAAGAAACACCACATTGTACCCATAAATGTGTATAATTATCATGTGGAAATTAAAGTTAAAACAAAACTTAGGAAAAAAGCAAATATAAAAAGATTCAAATATGGTGCCCCAAAGATCTATAGAACTAAGCAAAAAAAGAAATAAATTTTTAAAAAATCTTTGTGACTTCAGTTAATAAAGATTTCTTAGATATAATACCAAAGGCATAATCCATTTAAAAGAAATTAGTACATTAAAGATCATCAAAACTTAAAAATTTCCACTTCACAAAAGACGCTGTTAGAGAATGAAAATACAAACCACAGACTGAAGGCATTTTGCAATTTGACAATGGACTTGTATCTAGAATATAGAAAGAACTGCCAGAACTCAATAAGAAAATCAACAACACAATGACAAATGGGCAGCCACTTTACAAAAGAAGCTATATGGATGGCTTATAAGTACACTGACAAGATGCTCAATGTTATTAGTCATTAGGTAAATGCAAATTAAACTGCAATTTAATACCCTAATAAAATGGTGAAAATAACATAAAAACAACAATAACATCAAACTTACAATATCAAGTGCTGACAAAAAAGCAGAGCACATAGAACTCTTATATATTGCTAATGGGAATGCAAAATGATGCAGAAACTTTAGCAAATAATTTGACAATTTCTTATAAGGGTAAACATATGCTTAAACCTTATGACACAATAATCTCTCACCTCAGTATTTACCGTAGGAAACAAAACCCTGTGTTTGAAAAAAAATTCTGCAAATGTTTATGGCTTCATACATGATTGCTAACAGCTGAAATGTCCTAGTGAACAGTAAGCCAACCATAGTGTCACATAATGAAACACTGCTCAACAGTAAGCCACAGCTGTAGCAATACGGAGGAATCTCCAATGCATTGTGCTAAATGAAAGGAGCCACACTCAAAAGACTTCAAGCCATATGATTCCATCCATAGGACGCTCAGAAGAAGACAAAATGAGGTGAACAAAAAACAAATCCATGATGCCAGTGGGGGTTAGGGAAGGTGTTGACTACAGTGGAGCCACATGCCGAAGTGTGGAGAGGAGGGTACAGACCGAGCTGCGTCTTGATTGCTCTTACGGCTCCACCACTGTACATGTTTGTGAAAACCCATAGAACTATACTCCAGAAAGAGTTAAATTTACTAGGTAAAAATTTTAAAATACTTAGAGGATAAAAATGAGAAGCGTTTTCGTTTATCAGTTTGGGAAAAGTATTAAAGTTTGAAAACTCCTTGTTGACAAGAGATTAAGGAAGTAGACATTTTGAAAGCTTCTGGGCAGGAGAAAAAATTGTGCAATACTTTTGGAGAACAATTTTGCAAAAGCTATTAAAAATTTAATGAATACAGTCTTAGATACACAATAATTCTATTTCTGAGAATTAGTTCTTTCCCATACATCTGAGAAAGATGTACAAGGATGTCCATTTAACATGTATAGGTGTATGAATGTTTTATATCCATTAAAATGTGAAAAGAATCCACAGGAGAATGCTAACAGTAGTAATGGCTGAAGGTAGTGGTAGAAGACATTTATTTCCCAATTCATACTCTAATGTGTGATTTCTCTTACATTTTTACCATAGGATTGTATGTCTTCTATAATTAAAAACCTAAACAACTAGGTGGATGCAAATTAATATGCAGTTGAATAGGCAGAATGAGTTGTCAGCATTTGGCAAATTGAAGGATTCCAAATTCTAAGTTAAGACACAGCTTTGGAGAACTCTAGTCCAGCAATTTGCATCCTACCATCTGTTTCTCGCCCCCCATCAAATGGAATGTAGTGCCTAAAATAGTGTCCTTGTTTAATAAGTGTAATTTCATCACCTAAAGCTATGTTCTTTCTGTCACTGTGTCAGCATAACACAGTCCCCTCTGCCGTGTTCTGAAGCTGGCGTTCTCCACAATGGGTATTATAATGTCATACTGTACTATCCACCCCTATTTCAGCTGTTTATAACTTTTGGAAGCAAAAAAACCCCTGCTGAGTATTCTCTGTTTTGCCTCCGTGTACACACAGTGCCTACTAAAGTGTGCTCAGGCAAGACAGCAAATTCCGTTCAGATCCTCCATCCTCAGTGTCCCTACCACATTGCTCCAGGGCACAGCCTCCACGGCTGTTTTCTGGACTGCTGCAATAGACTTAAACTGGTCTCCCAAAGTACCCAACTTATGATGGTTCAACTTAATGATTTTTAACTTGACGGTGGGTTTATCGGGATATTAAATGACTTAACAATGTTTTTGACTTACATATCAGAATGTGACCCTATCATAAGTTGAGGAGCACATGTACTCTAAAGTAGCCCTCAAATCTGTCTTCCGTGCAGCACCCAGAGAGAGCATTCTAAAGCACTGTTATTTGATGGCTACTCCTGCCTAAACTCCTTCAGTGCCTCCCTGTTTTTACTCAACAAAATCTCATCTCCATAGGGTGACTTGGGGTCTTTTTCAGCCTCATCATTCATCGTTACATGCCCCATGATTTATGCTGCAGCATAACACCTTCCTGCCACAACACGCACTGTGGCAAGGGGTGTATTCCTCTTCTGTACACCTCTCTTTCTTTTTCTTCTTCCTGCCACCTTGAGTCCTCATTATTTCCCCTCCAGCATCCAAGGCTGTCTGCCAGATGTCGTCATTCTTGATCTGTCTAAGCTAGCGACCCCCTAGTGGCTTATTCCACACCCTGTGCATTCATCCATCATGTACTAACCAATGAATGCTGGCGTCATCTAATTATGTGCCTGAACTCCCACTGTGTAGGCTCCAGAGGCAGGTACCCCACCTGATTCAGTTTTCTGTCTGTTGTGCAAGCCACAGTGCCCAGAACAGAGACAGCATTCTAAAATCCTTTGCACAACTGAGAAACTGTATCACTCTGTAGATCACATTAGATGGTGGAGAGGACACCTGCTTCACGTTGATGTTCAGCTGCCTAAAAATCATAAAGATGATGGTTTATAGAAGTCACCATCCTTCAATCAATAATAACACAGGTAGCCATTGATTTGCTGTTTTGTGTTGTTGTTTGTTTTCACACACATTTCACTTTTTAGAGCAAGAAGCAAATGCAAACAAGTTGGGCTTTGAACCCAAGCTTTGTTTTGTCAAAAGATAATTTCATGGTTATGTTTCCAGTCAGTACACGATTTATCACCTTTTGTATCAGTTGTAAAAACCATCATGGGCTTTTGCTCTTATTTTCTGTGACCTGTATTGGTGACTTTTTACAGAATAGAATTAAGAAATGTCTCAGATGAAACGCAAAATAATTGGTTCTAATGATGTCTCAACTAGCCACCGAAGCGTGCATAACAAGCATGATGAGGACTGCAATCACTTGCTGAATCAAGGTGTATGGGTCAAAGGACAAAAATGATCCAGACTCTCTATGTGCAGATGGGAATGACAGGGGCCCTTGTTTTTGTGGTCTTTCTTTTAAGAATAAGGGAAAAAATCCCAAAGATCAGAGAATTGAGAAAGTGATCAGGCTGAGACTGTTCCCTGTCATGTCAGCTGGCCAGATCAGAGAAGTCATCATCTTCCATGTGTTGGAAAAAGGTCGGTCAGAAGGTGAGCACTTCCCTTGCACTGTCTCAGTCTTGGTATTGCTCCTTTTATTCAACAGAGGAGTGCACTGAAGCTCAGGAAGCTGGACCTTGTTCAGGGAACTCTGCTGACCAGTGCAAGAGCCAACCTCAAAACTCAGACCCAGGAGCTCCAAGTCAATGTCCCATGTCCCTTACCTGTTGGTCCAGTAGTATCATGTGTCACCCTTACCTGCTGGTCTTATGGTATCACAGGGAGTAAGCAGGGGAGGGTGCTGGCATACTGCAGACAAGAAAAGCATGAACTGACTGAAACACTGCACTCAATGCTGGTCCCTGTCTGAAAAGTGGTGGGATCCCTGTGACCAGGATCCAGCCATTTTCCAGAAAGCGCCACATCTTGTTCTTTTGCTGTGGAGTGAAAGTGGGCATGGTGTGACACCCCCATGCCCATCCACCCCATCTCTACCAGCTCCTGCTGCAGGGGACATTTGAGTGCTGGTGGCCCCGGGACCCGCCCTGCACAGGCTCAGCATCCACTATGTTCTGCTGCAGGGTTCACCGCAAACCCCTCTCCGTTCCTCAGGAGGTGCCCGGCAGCTCCTGCGTGGGAAGAATGGGAAGGGCCGGTGTCCTCTGTCTTTGCTTGTTCCTGTCAAAGAGCCAAGACTCTCTGCCAAGGACATCGCCCAGAGTGACACACTCAGTGCGCTGTCCCCAAACACCAGGTGAATGGAATGCCAGTGCTTGTGCTCAGCAACCTCTATTTCTGTGCCCCAAGTCCACTCTAGGTTTCTGTCATGGAGCAACAATGTTCTACAGAGCTAAGCAGCAACAAGGAAGCAGGGGTCAAGGGTCACAGTTTCCTTAGCTCACTGGGTATTGTGAGGACTCATGCAACTTAATTTTAATGAAGGCTTTCTGGTCTGCTTAAAATAGACGATGTGCCATTATTAAGGCCCCATTGACACCACTGGGCTTTCTCCCTAAGTGACTGATGCAGGTCTGTCATTACAACAGTCTGTGGTACACGTGTGTGGCCCAGTTATCCATATATATGAGCAACATTACAGAGCTTCCAGACCTCCCTGTGTCCTGGCTTGTAACCATTTACAGTCGGCGAAGCTAGTAGTGGCAGCTGTCAGTCTCTGTCACATCACCGGGATTTGTTAACAGCAGCCCCTGACATCTACAAGTCCTTCCAATTTACAAAGGACATTTACACATATAGCTTTTTTATTTAGTCATCACAAAAGCTCAGAGGGATAGATATAACGGTGCACCTTTTCACAGTGGGGAAGGGAGGGTCCAGGTGTCTGGGGAATCAATGAACATTTGAGAGACCCTCACCCTTCCTGCCTGCCTGTGGCTCTGACTTCATCCTGAGGGCCATGCCTGAGGGGGTCACAGGTGCCACACTTACTGCAGAAAGCCACAGCTCCTTGTCACTCTGCTAAGAAGATGTATGTACCATATTTCATGGCATAGAGGACACAGCCTAAGAACACAGGGAGGACACACAGCAAACTCTTAGAAGGTTCTTCCAAGTTTATGGAAACCCCATAACAAAAAGTCAGTCTCAGTGTGCATTTGTCTTTTGTGTGCGTATAAACACTGACATGATTACTTATTTGGAAAGGAAGAAAAGACTTAAGAGCATATTATTAACAAAGTTAAAATAGGCCAAGGCTATTAAGCTCATTGGACAACTACATCAGCCTTGACAGCCTGCTGGGTCTGAGAGGAGATTCTATCTTTCTGCCCCTGACTGCAATTATTCTAACCATTCTATGTCATCATGGTAATCATATGTCTGTACATAGGGGTCACATATATGAAGTGCATCTGTCTGAAGGATATCAGACAAGAGTGGCAGGTGTTGAATTCTGTGCATCTCTTTGTCACTCTCATCAGGTCTCAGAGCTGGCAAGTGCTGGCTATGTTCTCTCCAGCTGAACTGATAGAAGCATCTCATAGCATGAAGTAATTTTGTCAAGACCTCATCTCTACAATAAATCAAAAAATTAGCCGGGCGTGGTAGCGCGCACCTGTAGTTCCAGCTACTTGGAAGACGGAGGCGGGAGGATTGCTGGAGCCCAGCGGGTCGAGGCTGCGGTGGCCGGGAGCGGCCACTGCACTCCAGTCTGGGCGATGGAGTGAGATTCCAACTCAAAAAAAAAACAAAGCTCCTGTTCGTGTATTGAAAGATCCATAAGTACTTGGGGCAGGATGAGGGATCCCCACCCTCCCCTAAAAAAAAGTGATAAAAATTTTGAAGATTGTAGCTGCCAGGAAACTCAGTATGAGACAAGAGTGAGACTGTGGGGCCTTCTCCCCCTACAAAATGCTTAAAAGGCAACAGGCAGCAATTTAATGGATCTAGGATGGATAATATTTAACCCACTCTGGACAGACAACAATCGGAAAACAGCACTGAGGGGGGAGACATGCACTGGGAAGGAGCTGGACTTCCTGAGCCGCTGAAGGAGCAACCTGGCTCTGACAAGCTCAAGACTCGGAACTGGAGCTGTTGTTCAGCCCACACAGTTTCATACATTAACTTGACCTGGGTTTAAAACTCAGACAATGTCACATGCAAATCTAGATTCTGGTTTTTTCCTCATACTTGTTCCATTTTCCCATGTGATACTCACTGGGTATACCCCAGCTGGTTCAACCTCCCAACCCAGCCTGTGTGCCCCTGGACAGGGGCTGCCGGTTAGTGTCAGCCACCAACTCTCTCAAGGATTATGAGAGGTTTTTCTTCAGATTGAGGGTTATCTCTCCACAGATGTGTCCATCAAAAGCAGCATAATGGGATTTCTAAGTGTAAGTGAAGGCTTACTACAAGTTTAGCACAAAGGGCAGGCCCATTTCTCCTTTATTTTATTTGCCTGTATTCTGTAAAGGTACAGAATATTTGATTCAAAATTTGGGGCTTTAAACCACTTTTCACAGGAAACCACTGGACGATATAGGAATAATTAACCCAGAAAAGAGAAGGCTTGAATACTACAGGAGGTTGGTTTCTAACATACGCGAAGTTGTCACAAGGGGGAAATGTTGGACTTGAGCTGCAAGGCTTCATTAAACTTGACCCCGGTTGCCCAATTGCAAGAGATGTATTTAAGACATTAAAATACAAAAAGATTGAAAGTAAAAGGCAGAGCACCTGTGGCCCAATTGTTAAAATAAAAATTTTTAAATAGAGTATGGGCGTGGTGGCTCAGGCCTGTAACCAGCACTTTGCTCTGGAGGTGGAAGCAAGAGGATTGCCTGAGCTCAGGATTTCAGGACCAGCCTGGGTAACATAGTGAGTCACCATCTCTACAATAAAGAAAATTAGCCAGGCCTGGTGGTGTGTGACTATAGTCCCAGCTACCTGGGAGACTAAGGTGGAAGGATGTCCTGAGCCCAGGAGGTCCTGACTGCAGTGAGCTGTCATCATGCCACTGTACTTCAGCCTTGATGACAGAGTGAGACCCAATTAAAAAAAAAATGGGGCCTAGCTCGGTGGCTCAGCCTGTAATCCCGTGCTTTGGGAGACCCAGGTGGGCGAAAGAGTGAGACTCCAACTCAAAAAAAAAAAATGGAGAAAGTATGCCATGAATATCTGAAAAGGAAGATTTTTATGGCAAAACATTATTATGTTTAAAAATGGCAGTGCATAAAAATAAAAGATCCAATTGATAGGAAGTCATATCAATTCTAGATATAAAGCAGTTTATAATATAGTTTTAAAACAAATACAGAGCCGGGCTCGGTGGCTCAACCTGTAATCCCAGTGCTTTGGGAGGCTGAGGTGAGTGGATTGTCTGAGCCTGCGGTTCGAGACCCGCCTGGGCAACTTGGCGAGACCTCATCTCCACAGTAAAATAAAAAAATCAGCCAGGCATGGTAGCGAAGGCCTGTAGTTCCAGCTACTTGGAAGGCTGAGGTGGAAGGATCGCTGGAGCCCAGCAGGTCGAGGCTGTGGTGGCCAAGAGTGGCCACCGCACTCCAGTCTGGGTGACACAGTGAGACTCCAACTAAAAAAAAAAAAAAACAAATACAGAAAAGATTAACAGAATTACAAGAAAAAAATCATCAAATCTATAATGATGGGAGATTTTTTCACACCATGCTATAACTGATAAAACAATCACACCCCAAAAAGCAGGAATATAAAAGATTTGAACAACAATATAAATTGAACAACCTAAATACAAAATTTTCCAAATCTGAAACTTCTTGAGCACTGGCATGATGTTACAAGTGAAAAACTCCATGCCTGACTGCATGTGACAGTCAAAATGCAGCAAAAACTTTGTTTCATGCACAAAATCATTATATAAAATTACCTTCAGACTACATGTACAAATTAAATATGAAACAAAGGTGAATTTATTCTTTAGACTTGGGTCCCATCCCCAAGACATCTATACATGTGCAAATATTCCAAAATCCAAAAAAATATGAAATCTGAAACATTTCTGGCCCCAAGAATTTCAGATAAGATGATAAATTTGTATTAGTAAATATAATCTAACAAATTCCATAAACTTATTCATACAGAATAAGTTTCCTGACTAAAGTGCAGTCAAACTAAAAAATCAATCACATGAGTAACTAGAAAAATTAACATATGAAATAAAAATATTCCTCTAAATAAATATATGGGTCAAAGAACACATCTCAGTGGAATCTAGAAAACAATTTTAGATACACTTTAAGGGTAAAACAATTTACAAAAACATAGAGGAAGAGTTATAGGAAAAAAGAAAGGCTAAAAATGAATGAGCCCATCACAAGAAATTTAAAAAGAATGACAAATTTAGCAACATACCCTTTGCCCAAAAAGAAGAAAGTAATAAGAATAAATGCAGAAATGAATGAATTAGAAAACAAGTGTAGAAAAGTCTAAAACAATAAGTTTTTGGAAAAACTTCAAAAATTAAGAAATCTGACTGATCAAGAAAATAATAGCAGGAGAAATTTTTAAGAAGATGACCACAAAGATCATTATGATTCTTAAAATGTGGGCATCACAAGGATATTACAAATATCACAAGAGGAAATTATAATAATGACAATATACTTAAAATGTAGGAGAAATGGACAAACAATAGAAAAATATTACTAACAATAGAAACTGTGGAATCCTATAATTATGAGAGAAATTGAAACTGTAATTATAAATCTTCCCACCAAGAAAACTTCAGGTCTAGCTGGTTGTACCAGTTAATTCTGTCACAAATTTAAGGAATAAAAATCCACCAATCTTGCTTAATTTTTTCATGGACTAGAAAAAAAATAGATTAAATATCCCCAACCTGTTTTTACATAAAGCCAGCATAACATTTATTCCAAAATCCAACAAGGAAAAAAGAAAATTAAAAAGGAAAATTACAAAAGAAAATTAGAAAAGAAAATTAGAAAGGAAAATTACAGTTCCAACTCTTTCCTGAACTTAGCAGCAATAAATATAAACAAAATAATAGCCGATAAAATCTGACACTCTACAAAAAGGATAATTCCACCCAACCAAGCTTATTTATTCCAGGAATGCAAGAGGGATCTCAAGCAAGAGACTGATGTAAAAATCAGTTGTTCTAACTTACCACATTAACCAAATGGAAGAAGATTTGCATGGTTATTTCAATAGAAGAAGAAAAGTATGATAAAATCTAACACCAGTTGTGATAAAATCTCTTCTTCAAGAGGAGTGTGGCTGTGTGGGGGACAGTCAAGGACACAGGGATGTTTACAGCAGCATTATCGCAATAGCCCCAACCTATCAGCAGTCTATCATACAGCCACAGAAATGAATGAGATATGGCACACACATAGGTGAATGTCACATGCAAAATTTTGACAGAAGAAAGCAGAACAATACAGACTGTCAAATTCCCTTCTTATAACATCCACAATCAGGAAAACTTAACTCTACTGTTCTGCTTGAACACAGGGGTCACCTCTGGGAGAAGAAAAAGGCTCAGGCCTCCAAGAGGACACAGGGAAGAGTTTGGCTGTTGCCAGAGTTCTGTTCTCTATCCTTAGTGGTTTGTTTTTACTACTTTATCATTTAAGTTCTCACGCTTTGGCATAAGTGTGCCTCACTTCACCATTTAAACAGCTGAACTTGAGAGTCAGATGCAGTGGCTAATGCATATAATCCCAGCACTTGAAGAGGCGGAAGTGGGAAGATTGCTTGAGCCCAGGATTTCAAGACCAGCCTAGGCAGCACAGTGAGACCTTGTCTTCACAAAAAAATTAGCCAGGAGTGCTGATGCACACATGTAGTCCCAGCTACTTGGAAGGCTGAGCACGGTGGATCCCTTCAGCTCTGGAGTTGGAGGTTTCAGTGAGCCATGATCATGCCACTGCACTCCAGCCTCAGGGACAGAGTGAGATCCCAATTCAAAAAAAAATGTTGAAATTGGGGCAGGAAGGAGACTAATATTCGAATCAGCTTCTACTCTATGCTCAAGTAATAGGTATATTCCACATCCCTCCTTCGGTCCTTTCAGCATCAGCCCTGATTTTGCAAATGATAAAGTTGGGTTTCAGAGAGATGAAGTGTGTTATGCGCCACCCGCAGAAGGAAAGGCAGTGCACACCCTGCACCTCAGCCATTAATCCAACCCTATTGCTACCTCATCTCCCCAAGCTTTGCTATCATCTTTTAAGGTGACTATTTAAATAATTAAGTATGCATCATAATATTTAGTAGGTCATACTTTTATGGACTTAGATATACATATGTGTGTATATTTATGCAGCTTCACATATATAGATGCAAAAGTCAAGGTCTGGTTACTTGAAAAGGCTACCTAATTTTAAACATTGAATGGTGGTATTGACATGACTGAAGTTCAAATTATTTTTCCCTTTTTCATTTAGTGGCAGGTTCATGCAATCATTGAGAGCTAAGGATTATTACTTCTCTGTTCATAGTTTATCAGGTGAACTTCAAAGAAAAAAAAGACCTGCAGGCTTCCTGTACTATAATGTCTTCATTTTGAAAAAAGAAACTATACATCTCCTCCTACCTTTTAGCACTGTTGTTGAAGAACATTGTAGCGTGGGCATATAATTCATTGAAAGCACTAAGCCCTGCAGAAATGCAAACAACCAGTAGAAGCAAAGCCCTGGCATCTTGCAAGGACCCACATCCCTCCAGTGTGTTGTACAGGAGCCATCTTGGAGGAGCAGAAATTTGTAAGTTTGAAAGATAAATGGTTTCAAGAAAGGAAAGAGAAGTGAAATTGTCTTTACTCAATCTTCCAAATGAGTAAACGTGTTTCTGTGTCTTCATCTAAAAGCAAGTAAATCAACAGCTTGAATATGTGATGTGATTATTTCTGAGGAAAAGAGGAATAATAGCCTAAAACTATGTTCTCATGGAGTTCAAGTTTCTTAGTGGAATTGAAGTACAGAATACTGCAGTGATAGGTTCAACAAGTGTCTATAAGGCTTAAACCACATGCCAAGTAACTTGCAGGCACTTTTGGATAGTACAGTTCATTTAATTCTCCTAAAAATAGGAAACAGTGTATAGATGGCTTCATTTCAGAGAAGAGGAAACTAAGACTCAGAGATAAAGTAACTTGTCTAAGAATGGGTGAATGACACCCCCAGGATTTGAACTCAGATCTTCTGATTCCTACCTCAGGCTTATATTAAAAAGGAACTTTTTAAAAAAATCATTTATCACATAACAAAATAGATTCAGAGCATCATTTATTGGCCTTTTGGCAAAGATCAAGTGTAGATACAGAGGAAGCAAACTACTTTTACAAAGTCATTTTGGTAAATTACTTCACACTAATTTATTCAAAAACCCTTCCTTCCTAAGTTCAAAGTTCTGTGCTAGATAATCACAGTGTACAGATCCCCAAAAGAAAATAATTAAAGGAATGTGCTGGAGTATTTCTCTCCTCAAGTACTCCAGTACTACTTTTACTGATGACATTTAACATATGAAACCCTGAAAAATGTTTGTTGATTTATACTACAGAATATTGGCTCCTAGAAGAGATATGGTGTAAACTTTAGGCCTATTTAAACTATGGATTTAGGGAAATCAGTAAAATTAATTATAATCCAAAGTTTTAGAAATATTAGTCAGACCAGCTTAGAATGAAATATTAGTCAAACCGGCTTGTATGAAGGGTCACAATCTGCCAGGCTCAGTGGCTCAGCCTGTAATCCCGCGTTTTGGTAGGCCATGGTGAGTGAATTGCCTGAGCCTGAGGGTTCGAGACCTGCCTGGGCAACTTGGCAAACCCTCATCTCTACAATAAATCAAAAAATCAGCCGGGCGTGGTAGCGCGTGCCTGTAATTCCGGCTACTCGGAAGGCTGAGGCGGAAGGATCGCCGGAGCCCAGCAGGTTGAGGCTGCGGTGGCCGGGAGTGAGTCTGGGCGACAGAGTGAGACTCCAACTCAAAAAAATAAAAAATAAAAATAAATAAATAAATAAATAGCTTCATACATTTATTATAGACTTCCTTTTCAAGAAAATGTTGAAAACTCATTCTAGGAGAACTTCTAAAAATCACTGAACATTTGTTAACATTTTTCATGATTAATCTTTTGAAAGTTCAGATGTAATTAAGAAATATAAGCAATACTTTACTTGGGAGAAATAAATCATGCTATTTCTCTCTGTGCAGCAAATGATTTTTCTCTCTAGGAATTCTATGGTTTTCCTCAGTAGAATTATATTTTCTTCATTCAATATTAGCAACTGAGAGTGGATGTGCATTTAATTCTTCAAATACACTGGAGGTTACAGCTCCATGTTAGGCCAAATTAATTTTGGTTTTGCACTGACTTTTGCTAAGTGCCTCAAGCTAAGCATGATTTGCAGAATGCATGGATGTTTGGGTTGGAATAACGGACATGGCAGAGTCTCCTGTGTGGTGTAGACCCCACCAACAGCGTTTGTGAAGCAATGAGTAGAGTTGATCTAATTAAAATATGAATTGTGTCTGATAAGCTACGAAGCTATAACCTTAATGGTCCTGTTGTTTTCTAACCATATAATTCTGCTAATTGGTAGCTCAGGGTCCCCCAGAAGCCCAATTACCTAAGTGAGATAAATTAATGCTTGTATTAAAGCCAGTGAGGTCCCTAAAAGACTTGGGAAATACTTGCCCTTCAGGGAAGAGAACAAAAGACTTCCTTGTGGATATCTGGAAGGGGATTTCACAATCCTTCATTAGTTGGCTTTGTGGAATTTCACTAGGGGGTACCTCCTCCTCTAGCGCATGATGGAAAACACCAGTTTTCCAGCAAAATTCCCATAGACATTTCTCCAGCCATGCTCAGTCCCCAGTATTCTTTCTCACTGCAGGGCCCAGTTTAACTTGCTTTTCTCTTCTCTGCACCTTCCACGACCCACTCCATTCCTGGGAACAGTCCCTTCTTCAAAGACTGAAGTCAAAGTAGATACAATCTTGCCATTCCTGCTTTTTCTCTCTTCTAAAAGCAAACTTATTTTTATTTAAACCACGAACGAAATGCTAATCCTTAAAGAGAATCAAGAAGAGGAAAATAAAATGACAAAATAAAATTAGAACATAGAAAGGACTTTTTTTTTTTAGTCAATCTCACTCTGTCACTCAGCTGGAGTGCAGTGGCACATTCACAGCCACTGCAGCCTTGACCTGCTGATCTCAGGTGATCCTTCCGCCTCAGCCTTCCAAGTAGCTGGAACTACAGGCATGCACCACCATGCCTGGCTAATTTTTTCATTTATTGTAGAGACGAGGTCTTGACAGGTTGCCCAGGTTGGTCTCGAAACCTACAGAATCCTCCCAGCATTGATCTCCAAACCACAGTCCTCTGGCTCCCCTCTCAGATGGTATCTTTGCCCGCTGGTGTTGCTCTAAAGGAATACCTGAGGCAGCTCAAGGCTCTGCATCTGGACAAGAAGTATGGTGCCAGCATCTGCTTCTGGGACAACCTCAGGTTGCTGCCACTCATGGCAGAAGACGAACAGGAGCCGACATGTGCAGAGATCACATTCAGAGAGTGTAGGTAAGAGAGGGGACGGTGCCAGTCTCTTTCTAACAGCAGTTCTCTTAGGAACTAATAGAGTAAGAATTCACTCACTTATTACATTACTTGATGTGAGAATGGCACCAAATCATGTATGAGTGATCCACTCCCATGACCCAAACACCTCCCTTTAGATCTTTCTTCCAACATTAGGGATCAAGTTTCAACATGAGGTTTGGGGGCCAAACATCGGAACTATAGCAGATGGCAACTGAATTTCCTTTCTCCCTGTTTCCGCTTTCTTTCTCCATTTCCCTCCTTTTTCTCCACTTCCTAGTCTTGCCCCTTTCCAACAACAGGTTGGAGAATTAGATTGAGGGTAATTTTGTTTATATCAACATAAGCCTCTTTTGCCTATCACAGTCAACTTCAAAATATTGCCCTCCAGTTGCAAAACTTTAAAGAATTGAACTTTTCTATCCACATTTTGGGTGCGATTTTAGGTCCAACAGTTTAAATAGGAAGAGAAGCAAAGTGCTATGATTTAAGAATGATTCTCATAGAGGTTTTGCTGCAAACTATTACTCCGCAAGTCCACCACTTTCATTCCTTGACTCTTAAAGGTACTCCTGAACATGAAATACAAAATTTCCCTCTGAGGATTTATGTCCTGTGTGTCTAGAGGAAAGTGGGGAAGAGAGATACCTAAAAGAGCTCTCAGCAGTTCACTCCCTTCCCAAAATGTTGATCTAAGTGTGCCATTTTGCATGGCCACATCCATTTGTCCAGAAGATGCTGAACCAAAGCCCTTTGGTTAGTCTTACGAAGCAATTAATTGTGGTTACCAACAAAGGTTTCAAGTGGTGAGATGAGGCCAACCTCAATGATGTCTTCTCCCCCAAAGTCCCAGATTTGGTCAAGTTTGAATAAGTCCCAGTGAGAGCATGTTTTTTAGATAGCCAGGATGTAGTCTCATTTCGGATTACTATCTATTACAATCCACTCAAGGACATTTAGATTGACTTTCTCATCTTTGGAGTCATTCTCAAAAGATATGCAGATGGCCAACAAACCTATGAAATATGCTCCACGTCACTCATCATCACGGAAATGCAAATTAAAACCACAATGAAATACAACTTTACACCAGTCAGAATGGTCATTACTAAAAAATAAAAAAAAAATAGATGTTAGTGTTGATGAAAAGGGAATGCATATACACTACTGGTTGGAATGTAAATTAGTACAGTCTCTATGAAACTTAGTATGGAAATTTCTCAAAGAACTAAAAGTAGATCTACCACTACTTGGTTTCTACCCAAAGGGACAGAGGTCATTATACAAAAAAGACAACTGCACTCGTATGTTCATTGCAGCACAATTCATGAGTGCAAGGATGTGGAATCAACCTAAATACCCGTCAACTGATCAGTGGATAATGAAAATTTGATACACACACATACACACACACACACACACACACACACACACACACCCCTCATGGAATACTGTTCTGCCATAAAAAAAGAACAACATAATGTCTTTTGCATCAACTTGAATGGAATTGGAGACCATCATGCTAAGTGAAGTAATGCAGGAATAGAAAACCAAATCAGCATGTTCTCACTTGTAAGTGGGAGCTAAGCTATGGGTCTTCAAAGGAATATAGGATGGTGTAATGGACATTGGAGACTCAAAAGGGAAAGGGTGGGAAGCAGGGAGGGATGAAAAATCACCTATTGGCCTGGCTCGGTGGCTCAGCCTGTAATCCCAGCACTTTGGGAGGCTGAGGTGAGTGGATTGCCTGAGCCCGCGGGTTCGAGACCCGCCTGGGCAACTTGGTGAGACCTCATCTCTACAATAAATCAAAAAGTAGCCGGGCGTGGTAGCACGCACCTGTAGTTCCAGCTACTTGGAAGGCTGAGGCGGAAGGATCACCAGAGCCCAGCAGGTCGAGGCTGCGGTGGCCGGGAGCGGCCACTGCACTCCAGCCTGGGCGACAGAGTGAGACTCCAACTCAAAAAAAATTACCTATTGGGTACAACGTGCACTAATAGGGGTGGTGAGTTCACTTAAAGCCCAGACTTCTTGGCTACTATACAAAGCAGCCAGATAACCCCAAACCATTTGTACCCCTAAAGCTATTGAAGAAAATAACATAATTAGAAGAGCAAGAGATGTGCCACCACAGAGCAGCATCTTGTGGTCCACACACAAACGCGAAGACAACGGGGCACAGGTCCCTCCAGCCTGGGATTCATCGTCACAGTGGTTTGGTGAAGCCACAGGGACCACACCACTGAGTCTTCGCAGCCTCAGGCACCCCACGTGATGTAACCCAAGACCATCAAAACATCTGGAGGAATACGTATGTGTGTGGCCCTCAGGTCTGCACCTGCCCACAGCTGAGCGCTGAAGCCAATGGCGTCAGCTCTGCAGGATCAGGGCTGCCATGTCGGCAAAAGCACGTTTGTTTCCACAGCTCGTGAATGGGATGCAAACCCTGTGGCATGTCAGATTGCCCACTGCAGTTGCTGTTTGGGTGGTTTTGCTGGATCTAGGGAGCAGAGAGAGCATTTATCACCACCAGCCCTGAGGTTCTAAGGTGCCCCCTCCTCAGGTGCCAGTGTCCTTGTTCTTCCTATAATTTACCTTATATCCAATCATCCCCTATTTGACCAGCCTTTTTTTCTGAAAGGATCAAGGCAGCATCCTCATATTATCTGGAGGGAAAGGGATGGAGAGGTTCTTCAGAGGAAAAAATCGTGAGAATTTGGTGAAACATTTCATGTTGCATATTAGGGCAAGACAAAGGGGTGGGGGAGGGAGGAAGAGAAGAACATAAAGGAAGAAAAGCAAGCCAGGAAGACGAAACCTGAGAAATAACCATTAGATTTTTAAGTAAACACTCAGTTAGTGAACTTGGATGAAGCAATCCCATGTGCCTGTAAAGTGATCAATATTTCCCAAGTAGCAGGTATGTGGCCAAGTCCACTTTACTTCCTTCTCCACATAACCTTAAGAATGTGGCATCAATACTCAAGTCAATTCCAGTCCTCCCCATCCCCACAAGCATACCCTGAAACCCCTCTGTTTCATCCAAGGTTTTTACTGAATAATTTGTCAGAAATGTAAAGTAAATGCTTAATTTTTAATTGCCCATAATATTTAGTTACCTACATGTATCAATTGAGTCAGCAACCATTCTTGGAACTGTTTTATTATTTGCTTTCTCACTAAGTTACATTCATGAAAAAGACTGAATTTTTTATTTTATTTTAAAGAAGTGGGGTACAGTTCAGGGTTAGGCATACAAATGTTCATTATGTAGGTACCCTTGTTGATGAGGTGGGCCCCACTCCCCTGGCAGTTTCTCACTACTGCCAAACCTTTTCTTATTACAATAGTTGTTCAAGGCCCACTTATGAGTGAGAACATGTGATACTCAGTTGTTTGTTTCTGTGATAGATCACTCAATATTATAGACTCTAAGTTCATCCAAGTTGCTGCAGAGTTCATAATTTTGTTCTTCTTTATGACTGCATAATATTCCATTGTGTATATGTACCCCATTTTTTTAATCCAGTCCTCTTTCAGTGGGCAACACTGTTGGTTTCATGTTTTTGCTATTGTGAAAACTGCTGCAATAAATATGTGTGTGCGGGTATCTTTTCCATAAAATGATTTGAGTTCCTCCGGGTATATTTCCAGTAGGGGGATTGCAGGGTCGTATGGAAGGTCGACTTTTAGAACTTTTAGGAATCGCCACACTGATTTTCACAGAGGCTGTACTAGTTTTCACTCCCACCAACAATGTAGAAGTATTCCTTTTTTGCCACATTCTCTCCAGTATCTGTTGTTTTTTGAGTTATTGATGATGGCCATCCTGACTGGAGTTAGGTGGTAACTAAGTGTGGTTTTAATTTGCATTTCTTTGATGACTAGTGAGGCTGAGCATTTTGCATGTGTCTGTTGACTGCTTGTATGTCTCCTTTGAGAAGTGTCATATCTTTTGCTCACTTTGTAATGGGGCTGTTTGTTTTTTTCTTTTTGGCACATTTGAGTTCCTTGTAGATACTAGATTTTAGGCCTTTGTCAGATACAAAGTTGGCAAATATTATTTCCCAGTCTGTGGACTGTCTCCCTGCTCTCTCAGTGGTTTCTTTGGCTTTGCAGAAGCTTGTCAGTTTGATGAGGTCCCACTTGTCTATCTTATCTTTTACGGAATGGGCACTTGGGGTTTTGATCAGGAATTGGTTGCCACTTCCAATTTCCATAAGAGTGTCTCCTGCGTTTTCTAAGGTTCTTATAATTTGAGGCTTTACGTTTAGGTCTTTGATCCGTTTAGAGTTGATTTTTGTGTATGGTCGTAGGTAGGGATCTTGTTTTAATCATGTGGTCAGCCAGTTTCCCAGCACCATTTACTGAATAGGTTCTCCTCTCCCCGGTGGTTGATGGTGGAAGCTTTGTCAAAGATAAGTTAGTTGAGAAATTGAAGTTTTGGTCCTGAAATCTCTATCCTGTTCCATTGGTCTATATGCCTATTCTTGTACCAATACCAGGCTGTTTTGATTATTGTAGTTATATAATAAAGTTCAAAGTCTGGGAGAGTACTGTTTCCTGCTGTTTTTTTTTTGTTGTTATTGTTTTGGGTTTTTTTTGCTGAGAATTGTTTTGGCTATTCGTTTTCATTTATGTTTCCATATGAATTCCTGTATTATTGTGTCCAGATCTGTAAAGAATGCTGCTGGTAATTTAATGGGTATTGCATTAAATCTGTAGATTGCCTTGGGTAGGATGGACATCTTAACAATGTTGATTCTTCTAATCTATGAGCATGGGATATTTTTCCATTTGTTTGTGTCATCTTTTATTTCTTTGAGCAGTGTTTTATAGTTTTTATTGTAAAGATGTTTGACTTCTCTGCTTAGGAAGAGGTCAAGGTATTTTGTTCAACATAGTATTAGAAGTCCTAGCTAGAGCAATCAGACAAGATAAAGAAATCAGGGGTATTTAGACAGGAAAAGAAGAAGTTAAGCTATCCCTCTTTGCAGATGACATGATTCTATACCTCAAAAACCCAAGACAATCTGTTAAAAAGCTTCTTCCCTGATAAAGGACTTTGGGAAAGTCTCAGCGTATAAAATAAATGTGCAAAAGTCAGTCACATTCCTATACGTCAACAATAAACAAACAGAAATCCAAATAAAAAGTACAATCCCATTCACAATAGCCACAAAGATTGAAATTTTTTTTTGAATCAGAGTCTCACTCTGTTGCCCAGGCTGCAATGCACTGCAAACTCAAGCCACCCCAGCATTGATCTGCTGGGCTCCAGCATTCCTTCTGCCTCAATCTTCCAAGTAGCTGGAATTACAGGCGTGTGCTGCCACACCTGGCTAATTTTTTTTTTAATTGTAGAGTTGTGATCTCTCCAAATTGCCCGGGCTGGTCTCAAACCTACAGGCTCAGATAATTCACTCGTCTCTGTCTCCCAAAGTGGTTGGATTACAGGCTGAGCCACCAAGCCTGGCCAAGATTGAATTTTTACTGGGATTTTTTTTTTTTTTTGCTTAATTACTCAATCTTCCTAGCTAAAACAATGTGATAAAAATGATAATTACTTACAGAGGTTAAAAGGTCACTGAAAAATATTTTTAGCCTAGAGGATTGGTTGTGATTAATATTGTTGGCGCAAGCCGGGATCGGTGGCTCAGCCTGTAATCCCGTGCCTTGGGAGGTGAGTGGATTGCCTGAACCCGCAGGTTCGAGACCCGCCTGGGCAACTTGGCGAGACCTCCTCTCTACAATAAATCAAAACTTAGCCGGGCGTGGTAGCGCACACCTGTAGTTTCAGCTACTTGGAAGGCTGAGGCGGAAGGATCTCCAGAGCCCAGCAGGTCGAGGCTGCGGTGGCCGGGAGCGGCCACTGCACTCCAGTCTGGGCGACGGAGTGAGACTCCAACTCAAAAAAAAAAATATTGTTGGCGCAAAAACCCCCAGCAGCATTAACAGATATTTGCAGTGATCATGTGTTAAAAATGAAGTTAAACTTAATAGTAAGACAAAATAAAAGAATGCCACAGCTGCTTCTCTGTCAGTTATGTGGAGATAATCCATAGAAGTGTACAACTTCATTCTGTGTTCACAGCAATGAAATTCGTATATTTTAAACAAATTTAAATAATTTTTAAAATCACTTTCAAAATTCTTTCATTGAACTTGAAATGATGGTTACACAAATTTTTTTTAATCAGCATATTCAGAAGTAATTTATTTCTTTTAGTTTCTTGTTGCAATATTATTATAAATATACATGCTAGCAGTTTACCATTGAATGTAATTTTTGCTGTATTTGACTGGGCACACTGGCTCAAACCTGTCATCCCAGTACTTTGGGTAGTCGAGATGAAAGGATTGCTTGAGACCAGGGGTTGGAGACCAGCCTGGGCAACTTGGCGAGACCTCGTCTCTACAATAAATCAAAAAATTAGCCAAGTGTGGTGGTGCATACCTGTGGTTTCAGCTACCTGGAAGGCTGAGGTGGAAGAACGATCACCTGAGCCCAGCAGGTCGAGGCTATGGTGACCATGACTGTGCCATTGCACTGCGGCCTGGGTGACAGAACAAAACTCTAACTCAAAAAAAAAATTGTTTTTTGCAATATTTAATGTATAAAATAATTACTACTTACATAGTAAAGGGAAGTATAAATTATTATCTTAAGAGGAATAAATGACAAACATTAATATAATGTCTGGGAAGAAAACTGACATCTGTTTAAGTCTACTAAAAATTAGTATCACTTGTTAATAATGTACATGCCACTTACTAATGCTGTGTATGGTTATCATTAAGTGTGTTCTGGCCTGCAGATGCAAAACAGTGATATACCTGTTTTGTCATTTGATGTGTCAATTTATTTCTAAATTTATTTCTATTTAAAGACTATGAAATGAATATTGTATTCACTATTTTGAAAGGAAATACTGTAACTTAAGACTATTAGAGTTGATCTCCTTGGAGTATCACCTCAACTCCTACACTCACTGGCTGTATCTAATTTTACTTACAATAGACACTGAATTTCTGTGGAGGTTACATCAGACACACTGCTATGAAGGTTCAGTGTCTCCACGTAGTGAGATATTCTTTAATATATCAAAACAAAGTTGTTGTATATTTTTGCCAACGGACTTGTGTATGTAAAGGTGCCATATGTATGCAGATACTTCTCTGAGCTACTCATGAACAGAAGAACCGCTGGGCCACAGGGGGTGCTGACTCAGCTTTGCAAGTTGAGGATAAACTGTCTTCCAGAGCGGCAGGACTGCTTTGCACTGCAGAAGCATGGTGAAGTGTTCTAACTACTTCACTTCCTCACCCCCACTTGGTATTTCAGACTTGGAAGTTTTGGCCAATGGACTTGTGTATGTAATGGTGCCTTTCTGTGGTTTTAACTTGCATTTCTTTTCTTGCTACGAAGATCAAACCCCTTTTCTTCTGCTCATTGGCCGTCTGAATTTCCTCATTTGTGAATATCTCTCAAGTCTTTGGCCCATTTGATCCCAACTACTTTTCCTCACTGATACATAGGAGTTCTCTAGCTGCTTTGAACACCAATCCTTTGTTGCAAACATCTTCCCACCCCTATCCCTTACCTTTTCACTCTTTAAATGGCTTTTTATTAACAGAAATTATTATTATTTTTTTGAGTTGGAGTCTCACTCTTATCGCCCAGGCTGGAGTGCAGTGGCACACTCACAGCCACCACAGCCTTGACCTGCTGGGCTTAGGCGATCTTCCACCTCGGCCTTTCAAGTAGCTGGAACTACAGATGCACGCTGCCATGCCTCCTAGTTTGTTGCTGATTGTGGAGACAAGGTTTCAACAAATTGTCCAGGCTAGTCTCAAACCCCCTGACTCAGGCAATCCTCTTGCCTCGACCTCCCTAAGTGCTGGGATTATAGGCTGAGTCACCACACCTGGTCAGAAATTATTAATTTTAATGTAGACAAGTTTATTTTATGCTTAATGCTTTTTGTATTCTATTAAGATTAGTTTCTACATAATGAAGGGGAAAAGTGGTTCTCCTCTATTGACTTCTAAAAGCTTTGTAGCTTTTTTTTTTCATATTCAGGTGTACATTTTTTTTTCTTGAATTGATTTTCTTGCATAGTGTGATAAGAGACAGCTTATATTTTTTCCATATGAACACAAAACACTCCAACACCACCAATTGGCTAAGGCCACTTCTGTCATGTACCAAATGTCTATACACGCATGAGTCAGCTACTGGATCCTCCATGCAGTGACCCTGGTCCATCTGCTTAGTCCCAACCTTAATCCAGACCATCAGGTTACTACTGCTGTATGATCGATCCCTGGTGATAACAGGTAAGGCTTGCCCTCTTTCCCTGTTTGTCTTTGGTTATTGTAGGACTTTTGCATTTTGATACATATTTTAAAGACAATGTCTCAAGTTCTTTGCAGCACTTGCAGAGATTCTGACTATGGTTTGCATCAACATCTTGACCATATCAGTTCTTCTAAAGGATGAACACAGTGTCTGCACATAGTAAGATCTTCTTTAATATATCAAAAAAAAGTTGTATTTTTTCCTCTGTACAAGATTTGTATATATTTTATTAGATCTGTTACTAGGTACTTGATATTTGTAATGCTATGTTAAACAGTGAGATTTTAAATTTTGACTTCTCATAGCGTTTTTCTGACAGAAATAAACTTGTATTTAGCAGCCTCGTCAAAATCCGATTGCTTCTAATTTCTCATCAGTGGGTTATAGCTCTTCCCATGTGTTATTGGCCATGATTGTGAACAGACAATGGAGGGAGGCGTTTTCAAAGCTTTTGATAAAAGTGCATAGCACCCCATGACAGAGCCAGGCATCTCTACATGGGTTAGGACTTGCTAGTGACTCATGCCAGGTGCATTCTTACAGGTAGCCCACTATGAGTGGTGGGAAGACTCAGGGAGCAGGACCAAAGGCAGGGATGGTAGTCACAAGACATAGTGATGAATTCAGATTTTTTTGATATTCCATGTTCTTTTAGGATCACAATCTTCTTATTCTCAGAAATGTTCTTACTTCTTTCTCTCCTTTAAAAAAAAATCTAACTCAAATGTCCTTTTCATAGTGAAAATAGCTCTACAGCTCCCAAGTAAGTTACTCTTCTATCAGAGCATACTTGCTAACTTCATCCTCATTCCCTAGTAACATACTCCACAGGTATCATGGTATAGTCACTCTGTTCTACCAGTAGACTCTTAGCCTTTAGAGGGAAGGCCTGTGATCCCTAGGCTGACATTGTGCTAGACACAATATAAGTCCACATACATTTTAACTTGTCGAATACAAAACTATGTGATTGTTTTCATTTTGACTGTATCTCACTAACATTAAATCTTGGTGGGTGTTTCTGTGAGGGATGAGGGGTTAGAACTCTTTATTTTCATTCAGATTACAAAAATCCCATGATTATTAAAGAGTAACAGGTTAATGGTACTCTCTCTGTCTCTGTCTCTCTCTCTGAAATATTTTTCTAAAATGTGATTTGAGGCAGCAAATATATCAAATATGAAATAATTGAAGAAATATATTTTATGATACACCTAATTTATAGTATACATATAAAAATGCAATAGTCATTAAAGGCCAAAGATACTAAAAATTTTACACTAGGAAAAAAGAAGATACTATATTCTTGGTAAAGGATCTGAAGATTGCTTCAAACCACAAAGTCAAATTTTTGGTCTTAGTTTTGATAGGATAGGATATAGGTTAGAGAGAGGCATGAAAGAGAAAAAAACAAGTCTGTGATTTCATAACATAATCTTGGAGAAATATCTTACTCCTCAGAAATAAGTGTATTGTCTATAAAACTGAGAAGTGGGGTTAAACCACATGATCCTAAAATCCCTCTCAGCTCTAATGTTCTAAAAATTAGGAGAAAACCACATATGAATTTGAGCGGAATACAAAGAAGGGAGGGAGAGAAGAAGGGAGGGATGGAAGGGGAAAGTTCAGGGTTAAGTTTTCTAAATGGCTTAGAAATTGTAAAAATGAAGATTCAGGCCATTACCTTGCTAAGCTATGGTCTGGCCATGTGTTCTTTGAGCTATGGCTGCTGCCATGTTTTCCTAAGCTTTGGCCCCCTTTCCTACCTTGGGGAGGTGAATTCTCTCTCTCTCTCTCAAATTTACTTTCTAAATAAACTATATTTTCTAATCTAAAAAAAAATGAAGATTCAAAATCACCTTACCTGAAACCTTGCCATCTGAACTTCCATGTAGCATAAGTGTGCAAAGTTGCCAGGTAAAATTCTCCTACACAAGATGACTTGGAGCGATGATTTAGGCTTATTCATATAGAGACTTTGGATCTGACAAAAAAGCTATAAACCCTGCAATTAGCTTTACTTGGATAGTGTGAGCAAAATGTTGTTGCAAAGCAATTTAAAATAACACGAAGTTCACTCTCCTTGGAAAGACTCCAGGGTAAAAAGTCCACTCGACATTTATTGGGCTTCGTGGCTTGCAAAAAGGTTCAGTTCTAATTTTAGAGCCAAGAAAAGAACTTTCTATCTGGAATTGTGTAAAGAACATGATCTTGATCTTAGAGGTAATATTTTCTATAATTACCTTCTGAAGTGATTAATAAACCTTTTCATTGAATTGACTATTCAATGAAAACAATTAATTTAATAACTTCAAAACAATTAATTCCATAACTTCATTTTTATATAAGTAGAACCAAATAACTATTTGGTCTGAAATATGATTCACATGCTTTTGAAGAGCCTGGGTTTGAGAACTCCTAAGTGACTTGCAGCAAAGATTTAGCTCACAGTTTTCTCCTGTGCTGATGGATATGGTCTCTGTGAGTGTTCCTGCTGGAACATCCCCCTCTGATATGTGGTGTGCAGTGTTTCACACATCTGCATACTGTTCTTCTTCAAGGCCCCCTGTTGCTGAGTTTCACAGAGCAGTCATTCTGACGTGTCTACAATGCCATGACGGGTGAGCCGGCCCTGAGCTGGGCGATGTGGACACTCTGGGTTAACACTCACACAGACTCAGGGCTTCTTCCTATAGACAGGAAGCTCCAGGCTCCCCCCACCCAATCTAAATGATGTTAAAACCTGTGCTTTTCTCCTACTAAGCTCTCCCTGTCTCCCTAAATCCAGTAGAGCCCACCACAAAGAGGAGGTACCAACCTTGATATAAACCAAGCCTCGACTTGCAAGGGCATTGAAGAGCTGCCAAGCCTTCCATCTGTCCTCTAGGTAATCCCCATCTTTGGAGTCTTGGGAATGTCCTGAGCTTTGCTTTGGTTTCCTCTGCCTGCCATCTGTTTACTGCCTCCAGGAGAGCAGGTGTTCCCTGACTGTGCATGGTGCCAGGTTCAGCAATAGGAACAATAGATTCTAACTTGAAAACTGAAAACCTAGGCCTGCAAGGTGGCGCACATGTGTCGTCTCAGCACTTTGGGAGACCAAGGTGGGAGGACCGTTTGAGTCCAGGAGTTCTAGACCAGCCTGAGCAACATAGCAAGACCTCATCTCTACAAAAGGAAAAGAAAATTAGCCAGGCATGATGGCAGCACGTGTAGTCCCAGCTTCTCAGGAGGCTGAGGAGAGAGGATTACTTGAGACCAGAAATTCAAGACTGCAGTGAGCTATGATCATGCCACTGCACTCCAACCTGGGCAACAAAGCAAGACCTTGTCCCTAAAAAAAAAAATAAAACTAAAAATGTTTTAAAACTCCCAAGAACATACACACATTAGCATAGTAGGTAAAATATAAAACAACATAGGAATGAATACACACATCAATGAAAACAGAAACCAATCCCAACCTGGTTGACTCCTGGTTGCATCCTTACACTGGGCAATGTCTAGCATTCTACAGACCATTCTACTCCGTTGTTAGGGAGTACAGTCAAGTGGCTTCTTCTGAGCTTCCTTCTTTATTTTACTCCAAGCAACTGGTTCTTGCCCCTCACTACATTTTAGAAACACTGGGAAACTTTTAAAATTGACCCTGGAGAGTCTGACTTCATTGTCTGGAGGGAGAGGGATGACACAGGCATTGGAACTTTTCAAAACTTTCTCCCTCCCCCAGTCGCTTCCAATGTGCACACAGTGGGGAGACCTTTGGCCAAGATCCACGTCTCTGAGAAAATCGTCTCACAAAGATGACTGAGAGCAGTCATTCTTTCACAGAAGAAAAAAAAGGGCGTTCCTGGCAGAATAATGGACTCAGTCATCATTTATAAAGGACAACTTGATTTGAAATAAATCCCACATAAAGAAAAATAAAACTGACTTGTCTAATTCACAACCAGGAGCAATTTTACTGTTCAATATGTTTCACCTGTTGAAATTCTGTTGACTCATGTGTTACAGATGTGCATCTGCTTTGGAGGGGATCTCTTCCATCACTCTGTTCCCAGCCAGTTGGCTGTAACCATTGTAGGTGGACTTTATATCCCTCATATGAAAGAACCTGGATCAGAGTCAGAGAACTGTTTCCCGTTAGTTGGACAAACTTGAACAAATCGCGTAGCTCGGAAAAGCCTCAACTTCCCTCTCTGTAACAAGAAGACACTAATAAATGTCCTAATTAGCATTGGAAGTGGTGTGAGAGTTGAGATGGGTTTGGTATAAGTACTTTCTACCCTGTAAATTGCTACAAAAAGTCAGTGTCAATGATCGTCTTTGCTTGTATCTATAATCTTGGCAAGACAGTTGCTTTCTTGTTTTGTCTGGTCATGTGCAAGCACCATTTCTATTTTTCAGCATCGTGTCAGGTTTTCCACCATCCTGTAGATGCAGATTGAGCACCCTCTTGGAGCCACAATGCAGACTCTCTTCCCTAGGCTTGGAATAACCCGTCTCCAGTATAACCCGAGGTTGCAAAAACACACATTTATTTGTCTCACGGTGCGTGAAAATCCATTGACATAGTGACCTTCTCATAGACACAGTGCCGGAAGAGTCAAACTGTGGCAGGCATCAGCATCCCTCAAAGGCCTTCTTCAAACAGATGGCTGGCTCCCACCCCAGAATTTCTGATTCAATAGGTCTGGGGTGAGACCCAAGAATTCACATTTCTAACAAGCTCTCTGCCCAGGGGATGCGATCTGAGAATCATCACACTTTGAGAACTTTAAGCAAATAACCATAAAAATGTGTTTAAATGAAACCCTGAACTTCTGGAAACATCCAGAGTTTTGCATCTTTTAGACATCTACTTCTCCCGCACTTAACCAAAGACCTTTGAACTTTAAGTTTTTGGATTTGAGGACTAATAGGATGCTGATTGTTGTCTTTGCTTGTCGTAGGGGAAAGTATTTTGATCTTCAAAACAAGGTAACAATATAAAGGCGAAGTATAAGATTCTGAGCTTATAATAAATATATTATTTGAGAGCCTTATAAGTTGTATTTCTTCTAAAAGCTTCTTAAAGACATGATTAGCACCAAATTGGTATCACAGTTTTCTTGTTTGTTTTATAAACTCAGTCAAAACTAAGTGAATAAAATAGCACAGTCTATTACATTAACATTATTTACATAAATTGCTGAACTCAGGAGGACTTTGCAACCTTGAATTTGTAAAGAAAAAGGCTCTCTCCATATTTTGGAAAAAGAGAGTCTTGGTTGTAAATAGTACTTGTTAAAAACAACAAGTGGTGTTTTCTGTAGAAAGAAACTCAACTTAATCTTTTTTTTTTTTTGAGTTGGAGTCACACTCTGTCGCCCAGACTGGAGTGCAGTGGCCGTTCCCGGCCACCGCAGCCTCGACCTGCTGGGCTCCAGCGATCCTTCCACCTCAGCCTTCCAAGTAGCTGGAACTACAGGCATGCGCTTCCAGGCCCGGTTAATTTTTGATTTATTGTAGAG
>CAUYQG010205963.1:0-12445 GCA_963574415.1 Tarsius wallacei | reverse complement strand
TGGGAGGCCTAGGTAAGAGGATTGTTTGAACCCTTGACTTGAGACCAGCCTGGGTCACTTGGTGAAACCTCATCTCTACAATAAATCAAGAAATTAGCCAGCCATGATGGCGTATGCCTGTAGTTCCAGCTACTTAGAAGGTTCAAGCGGAAGGATCAGCTGAGCTTAGAAGGTTGAGGCTGTGGTAGTGGTGAGTGTGTCACTGCACTCCAGCTTGGGTGACAGAGTGACTCCTACTCAAACCAACGGGGGGGGGGAAGGAGACCATTGCATGTATTAATATGTATTCACTATTTAATTATTTTGTTTGGAAAAATTAGATTGCAACAAATTTTTTGGCTAGTACATTTTTCTGCAGTTTGAGAAAGACTCATTATTTGGTTTAGCAATGGAACACTGTGGTCCAGATCTGTGAACAATAATGGTGGTTATTATTTGTCAAGCATTTACATGTTCCAGACAGAGTAATAAGCCTTTTGCAAATATTATATTATTTAAAATGTTCATAACCCTGTGAGGTTGTCATCTCTATTTTTACATTTATAAAATCTGAGAACAGGAAGGGAAAGGGACTTATCCCAGGGGATACAAATACTGAGAGGTAGAGCTGGAATTCCAACCTAAGTCTGCTTGGTTCCAAAGGCTAACAATTATCTGCCATTCTCACTTGCAGTGGGTATTGGGCCACACTCTTAACTATTGCTCTTTACAGGCCCATGGAAGCCTAGAGTTATTTGACAGCCAAATGTAGTAGATTTGACATTCTAAAGCTCATGTTGACAAGCAAGAGCAGAATAGGGATCCAGTTCAGAAAAAATGCCCACCTTTAGTAAAATGCTAGGACCACAAGGGTCTAACAGTAAGGAAAGAGGAATCAGAAGAGCTCAAAGACGCAGCTGCTTTTTCTCTTGTGTTTGGCTATTGTTGCAGTGTTTCACACAGTCATATTATCTAAGCACCAAAGGCAAATTGTCACACATGCTAGCCAAAGAAGAATGTGGATTTCATTTCCCTTGCTCCCTGTAGGCTACCTTAAGGGGAAGGAAGGAAGAAAGTTGAATTACCACCCTACCCCATCAAATCTAGATTTACTAGATTGGCAATAAAGAAGCTGGAGAATTACTGAGAGATTCCACTGCAGACACCATAAAGCCCTTGTTTTGTTGTGTGTATGATAATAGCTGCACTATAGAGTATTTGCTGTGTCCTAAACACCCATCAACATCTCCTTTAGTCCATTCAACAACCCAATGAAATAGGTGCCATTATTATCCCAATTTTACTGTTGAGAAGTCTGCCACTCAGAGATGTGAGGATCTCACACCCAGTAAGTGGCCAGGCAAAGGATCCAAAGTACACTATCTCTGACTTCACTACACTCCCACATTCTGTGTTGCCCCAGTCATGTTTAAGAATGGACTGTTTCTGCTTGCATGGCAAAGACTTCAAGACACAGCCCTTTTCTATTATCTCTCATAATCAGTTACCCCCTTCTCCCTGGAACAAAATAGAATTCATCAAACACCTACTAGATGCTTCACAAGATAATTTATACCATTTAAACTTCTCACTATGAGCTTATACGTATTAATATAATCATCATATTTGACAGGCAAGAAAGTTGAGTCTTAGAGGGATCAAGGTGGCTAAAATTTCACAGTAGTGAAAGGCAGAATAGAATTTGAACCCAGGTCTGCTAACTTCGAAGGTTGAGCATTTGGCATCTAGCACACTGCTCTGCATTTCTGGAGTGGGCCATGATTATTCTTTCTGTTATAAATCCTGGTGACCTACGTATAGGTACCTACAAACAGGGTAACAGGACTCCAAGTCTGGCTTACTGGCCAATTTCTCAGGTACTAAATGTTACTTTCTATTAAGCCTAATTATTCAATACTTTGGCCTATAACTTTTTATTCGTTCATTACCCTCTTATTTATTTCGCTGAGTCAAGTCTTTTAAGCTAACAGCATTTTCTATGAACTAGGGGAAAGCGAAGGAAGTGGAAGAGGTCAATATTACTAACATCATCAATAGCTCCATCTCCAGCTTTAAACACAAGATCAGCTTTGCCAGCATTGAAATTTCCAGCGATAACGTCGACTATAGCAACTTGACTATGAAAACCAGTGACAAATTCAAGTTTGTCTTCCGAGAAAAGATGGCCAGGATTGTTGATTATTTCACAATTCAAAACCCCAGCAATGTTGATCGGTATTCCAAACTGCTCTTTCCTTTGATTTTTATGCTAGCCAATGTATTTTACTGGGCATACTACATGTATTTTTGAGGTGATATTGAATTTTTTGCATGCCATAGTCTTCAAGAGAACATGGTAGTGATGTAAAAGCAAATGGTATTCTAGGCTAAGTGTGCACCCTAACCCAATGGTGCTACAAGGGACTAAAATAACATTTGGGCATCTCTCCTTAAAGAATGGATCCTCAACCATTATTCTAAGCTGTGTAGAAGTCCCAGCATTACAAGACCTTGTAACAGAAACCTCGGTCCACTCCTCTTTCATCTTTACCAAGGACTTCCCCATGGAGCCCAAGATTACAAACGTACTCAGGGTGGACTATTTGCTCAGTGGCTCCCTGGCCCGTGTGTACCTTATATAAAAATGAGAAGGAGACCATTGCATGTATTAGGCAGCCCTACCATGTCAGGGGTTGTTTCTGAATTAACCATATATGTTATTTACTAAATCTCTGCAGTACTTACAAAATATATTATTGACTAAGGAGTAACATTTTCTAGTTTTTGTTTTTGATTAAAATGAAATGTGGACTTACATCAATTCACTGGAAGTAATTGCACTAACTCAATATTAAGATGAGTATTTAATAATGAGTATTATTTAATACCACAGCAGAACTGTCCCCAAATTCATAGTTCTATCATTGAAAAATCATGTATAAGCAAATAAAAAAGTTAATGGATCAATAATCTGAAACATAAATCCCTTGTTTCTAAGATCTAATGTATTCCCCAGATTTGAAGGACTCTGAGGCTTTCTTCCTCCATTAAACATGTCATCATTTTACTATTAGTCCTAAATCATACAAAAGCCCTTTTCCCACATCATGGATGGAAATTGAAAAAAAAAATTTAAACTTATTTTAGGAGTCTTAATATGGACTTGTCATGAATACTTGAAGAAGTAAGTCCATTTTCTAGCCACCTTTACTCACATATTGGTGAGGTACTAAAAGTACTAGCTTGACTGCCGTCAGAGTCCCTGTCATTCGGTCATTTCAGCTGTTCTAATACAGGGCATCACGTTCCTAGCAGCAGACCCTCTGCATCCTTCCAGGAGGAGCTTTCAGGCCTGTGCTCTAATGACCAGGAATGATGCTTATCGGATAACAAACTGCATTACCCAGGAACAACAGGCTTAGCGCAAATAAGCTTGGATTGGTCAGATCTTTGGTCCTTCTAGCTGGACTACACTGAGTGGCTTATCCTGCATGAGCAGGAAAATGTTGGTCCTGAGTCCTGAAAGTTCTGACCAACAATGGGACATGTTGCAGAATCTATGTTCCAGTCACAGGTGTGCTGTCTTCTCCAAGTCCAACCAGTCTCACCCTAACACAAGAGGCACAAGTGTGTATCTCTCCCTGTTCCTTGGCCAAGCTCAGCCAACAGCATAAAAAATAGTGATTGGCAAGTGTGTCAGGGTAAAGGTTTTCAGTTCAGCCTCACTTATTTTAAAGGATCTCACCATTTTCAATTCCTTAGCTTCCTTTTCTAATAAATGTGTGGCTTTGTCCTTTTCAAAAATAAATCATGGCTTTAGAAAACAGTTTCTCTCTGTAACTTCCTAGAGCCACAGGCTCTCAGTCTTTTTCTTATTATGATTCTTCTCACAATTCAGTTCCTGTGGGTTTGATCACTAATCTTTTAACAAAAATGTTTCTAATGGAATAAGGAGACTAAAAGAGGTAGAATGTAGTTGTATGATTTAATCATATTTGTGATTTTTTAAAAAACTTAAAAGGAAATATCTGCTCTGAAACCCCATTTAAGCATTCTATAAAGATAACTATAAAGATGTGAAACCGTGAAATAAATACACCATGTTAGCTACTCACCAAATCAAGTGTTCATCTATAGAACAAGTGTTATAAGATCCCATTTGGAAAAGATATACAGGAAGTCTCCAACATACAAATGAGTTCTGTTCCAAGAGCACATTCGTAAGTCCATTTGTTGTAAGTCCAACCAAGTTAGCCTAGGTACCCAACTAACACAATCAGCTACAGTACTGTAAGTATTTAACAGGCTATACTGACACCTGGTAGAGAAAAATAATACATTTTGTAAAATGTTGGTGTGCATCATTAAAGTTTGTAACTTGAAGATTCATATGTAGGGGACTTCTGCATATCGTAGTACAAACTCAATGGGCTCATTGAGGGACTCTTCCATCCTCATGTCCCACTCACCTCAGACATAAGCACATGAACACACACACACCCACACACACTCACCCTACTATTTTCTACCAAGTAAATAGTAAACGCTAGTGACACAGTCAAGGTTTTTCTTTGACGTCGCTATACCACAACATTTGCCTTGTAAGTTAAACAACTGGGCCTGGTGATACTGAAAGAATCACTTCTCAAAAAATTCCACAGATCCTCTTCTAAACCTTCTTAATTGTTTTGAAATTCTCTTTTATATTTGTTAAACGATATCTTTATAGTTTGAGAATACACTTTGTGGAAAAAAACAATTCTTGGATTTTGCATCATTCTGCACTGTATGTAGACTATTACACTGGAGTTCTCAGTAAAAACTCCTGACCAGGTGCAGTGGCTCAAGCCTGTAATCCCAGCACTTTGGGAGGCCGAGGTGAGAGGATTACCTGGGTCCATGGGTTTGAGAACAGCCTGGGCAACTTGATGAGACCTCATCTCTACAAAAAAATCAAAAAATTAGCCAGGGATGGTAGCACACGCCGGTAGTTCTGGCTACTTGGAAGGCTGAGGTGGAAGGATCGCAGGGGCCCAGCAGGTTGACGCTGGGGTGGCCCTGAGTTTGCCACTGCACTCCAGCCTGGAAGATGGAGTGAGACTCCAACTCAAAAAACAAAAAACAAAAAACTCCTAATACTCTAGCCCCGTCCCATGTATCTTATCTACCCAGAGCAGTCTCAGGACTCATTTTACTTAAAATATTTTGAACTATTACAGAAACAAAGAACTGAATACTGCATGTTCTCACTCATAAGCAGTCCCTGCAGACTAGTCACATAAGCACAAGGGTGGGATCGGCCGTCTCTGGGCAGTGCTATGAGAGGGAGGGAGAGAAGAGGGTGGAGGGCATGTGACAACCCAATGAGTACCTGGTCCACTACCGGGAGAGCGAGGGCCAGCCAGAAGCCCCAACTTCACCTGCATGCAGCCTACTTACATAGCAGATCCTCATTGTACCCCCAAATTCTAAAATAAATAAATACATAAATAAAATGTTCACAAGGAAAAAGGAATAATTAAAAAATTCATTTCTTGGGAGAAAATATCAAGACTGACTTCATCAAATTTCCAAAGAACATGAAACTAGGTGGGGTTTGGAATATTCTAAGGCATGGAAATATAAGTTTTAATTACTTTGATAAACAGTGGACCTCAGACTGACAATGAGTAGGCAACACAGAGAAGGACTATTATAACAAAAGCAGCCAGGTGCGGTCTGCCTGTCACCCCAGCACTTTGGGGGGCTGAGATGAGGGGATTGCCTGAGCCCATGGGTTGGAGAACAGCCTGGGCAACTTGGTGAGACCTCATCTCTACAATAAATCAAAAAATTAGCTGGGCGTGGTAGTGCGTGCCCGTACTTCCGGCAACTTGGAAGGTTGAGGCGGAAGGATAGCCAAAGCCCAGCAGGTCGACTCTGGGGTACCCATGAGCATACCACTGCACTCCAGCCGGGGTGATGGAGAGAGACTCTAACTCAAAAAAAAAAAAAAATAGAACTAAAGGACAGCATGAACTTTTGGTGCCAGGCAAGTAGAGTGGCAAGCATAAACATCTATAGGTATGGGGAGTTTGAAAGTTGCATTCTTCTTCAATGTTGTTCTTTACTCTTACACATAGAGAGCAGCTCTTCTCAGCAGTTAGTCCTTAGTGAATTTTTGTCAGTCTGTTTACTGCCAAAGATCCTTGCTTCTTAAAACATATATATTTTTAAATTTACTTTTAACAGACAAGAAATTACATCCCAACATATGATCAATGTAATTTATGTGGTATGCCAATACCTTTTAAAGAAAGAAAATGAATAGATGTTTTATTTATTTTCATTATTAAATATATATTCTAAATTACATATAATTTTAACAGTTTTTGTAAAGACTTTATATATGTATTAGACTGCAGTATTTGGGGGTTGAAAAAAATTGAGTCCAATTTTGGTTCATGCTTTTAAGAAAGATGTACAAAAATGGGAAAAGAGAAAAATGATAGAGGTGATTAAAATAATAGAAATAAAGCCCAAAAAGAAGGAAATTTTGCACCTTGATAAGCAAGTCTGAGCGATAATAACTGTCATTATTAGGTTTTAGAAAAGTTTTGGACAAGGGACATGCTGTTCCACTATTCACCCGAATTTGTGAACTGAATAAAAGTAAATAGGCATAAATGAACTTAAGAGAAAGCCTAATTGTTTGGAAGAAAGAAAATGTGCGAGTAATGAAATGCTCAGATTCTCCATCTGAAAATTTCCCATGGGATTAAGCAATCCTCTCTCCCCTGTGATTTTGTCATCCACCTGCCTGAAAGCAGAGGCTCTGTTCTACCAGGTAATCTTGGAAGGCTGTAGATGCAGGGAGTTGCCTCTGGCTGCAGGAAATTAAAGTGTCATACAAAGTATTGCTAACATAAAATGAATGCCTTAAGAATATTCCTGGTGGCCCACGAGGTAGAACTTAAAAATTATGATTTGGGGGGGGCGGGATTTGAAGTGGAGTCATTTGATTCACAGCTTTCAGTGACTTGGTGTGAAGACGAAGACCTGACCATCCACTTTTACTACTTATAATTGTGCCTTTTCAGACATTAGAGAAAATGTAATCCCATTTAGAAAACTGGAAAAGGGAAAGAACATATAAAGTGAATTAATATAAAAAGTAGTTACATGCTGGCCCATTGTCTCTGTGACCTTTGTGGATGTCTATATTTGCAAGCCAGCTATCCATTGTTCTTGAAGTGAGGACTAGAGTCATGGATTAAAATCAAGACCCTGCATTCATAGCCTGCTTCTTACGCAAGTTAGGGTAGGTTAACCCTGTTCTTAAGATCCCCAAGAAATAGGACTTCATCTCTCATTACTTGAATCTCCATTTTCATCCAGAAGTTTCTCCTCCCACCCAGTAGAGAAACTTGGTTAACATACTTTTAACCAAGTAAACGTTTATCTTTTTTTTTCTTTACAACTATGTAGAAAAAAGATAACACAGTTGAGACTGCTATTCCTAGAAAGACCTGCTTGCAAGGTTGCCCTTGGCAGGCATCTGAGAACTTGGATTTGGGGAGGCTTCCTATCATTCCCTAACTGATAAGACCTCAACTGTACAAAGTGATTTATGCTGCACACATGATTAGCTTCTAGAAGACAAGAAGTCTAGAATTCTGGTACATGCCAGGCAGAAGGTGCCTATGTGACCAGACCCCATTAAAAATCTTGGGCAGAGTCTGTAATGAGCTTCCTAAAAGAAAACATTTGGGCAACCCCCTTGGGTCCCCTCCCAATGTGGGAGCTTTTCTGTCCTCTCAGTAATTCCTGTTTTCTCACACAAAAAAAGAAAAGAAAACATTTTACATATGCTGTCACAATTCAGAGCCAGGAGAATAAAACATATCCTGATGGTTATGTGGGGAGATGACCCTGGGAAGCTTATGTCAGGTTTCCTCTGGACATTACCCCTGGGTGACTATGTTGGGAAAGGACTCTGGGGAGCTTATGTCGGGTTTCCTCTGTACTTTACCCCATATACCTTTTCCCTTTGCTGATTTTGCTGCATATCCTTTTGCTGTAATATATTGTAGCCGTGAGTACAACTACATGCTGAGTCCTGCGAATCCTCCTAGTGAATCATTAAACTTAGGGTGGCCTTGGAGACTCCAGACACACATGTTTTAGAGCAGTGGTTCTCAAACCTGGCAGATCATAAGATTCACTGGTGGAGTTTTACAGACAACAGATCCCAAAATCTCACCCCAGACCTATGGACTCAAGGCCTGTATTTTTAAAGTTCTCCAGATGTTTTTGATATGAATACAGATGGGACAGCAAATGCACAATGTCTTGGTGAGAAAGACAACAGCAGCATGAATAATATATTTTCAGATAATGCAGTGTGTCACATGGAAAAAGAGTCAAATGAACATGATTATTGAATATGAATAAAGTATAAAGCAGACAGAAAGCAACATTTTTTTTCTCTTGTTGAATCTTCCATGCTAGTGACATGAAGGAATGGGATAACACCTACTTCAGATGTGACCATAACATGACAAAAAAGCATCCAATGATAAATGTGTGATACAGGTATATGGGGAGGCAGCAGTTCTTTGTTGCAACTCCCAGTTTTTGAGACACTGAACTTTAACTTCGGTTAAAGTTAATGTGAGTTTATACAAATGAACTAAAAACCTTCACACGAATGTGAAAAGTTAGACCACATGCAACAAAAGAGTCTGACTTCTGCAACGGGTAGAAGGGGCAGTTGGCTTGAATGATGCCTCATAGATAGCTTTCAAGGAAGTCAGGGGTATGACTCCAAAGTTTCATTGAGAACTCAGAGTGATGAACGGAAGGACTTGACTGAGAAACATGAAAACATCAGAGTTGTGTTGTAAAACTCAGACTCCTTCCTCCTGGCCTCTTTCATGGCCTCTTTGAGTCCAGTCTGTCAACTTATTCTGTGTCTGCACCAAAGGCAGAGGTCTGCAAATCTGAATTACATTGTGCATGCTTTCTTGTGGATTAAGACATTTGTGTCATTTCTGAATTTGAGAAGGAGTCTTGAAGCTAGCTTTTTAGGTTGAAAACTTTTATGGACACATTTAACAAAAAATGTGGATATGTCCTCATAACCTACGGAAATGTGGCATGACTGATGAATAGACAGTTGGTCTCTATGAAATATTTATTTTCAGAGGAAGTAGGCAAATATGTCCCTGATGGATTTTGCTTTTCAATAACAAGTTATTGAACCAATTTTGCCAAAATATGTCTTGAATGATCAAAAAGCCCTCATTCATAAATCAAATCGTATCTATGGAACAAAACAAAGAAAGTAGGAGAAGGTGACAGTGGGAAATGATAACCACAAATATCACCAATAAAAGTTAGACTCAGATGCCATGGCATTTAAAACCACGAGCCTGAGAATGCAATAATAAAGTGAATTTCAGAATGTAAAGAAGTCCCAGGAGAAATTATCAATTTAAAAGAATATGAGCTGTACCTTTTTTGGGTTTATACATTTCTTACATCCGAACAAAACATTCTAATCCATTTCACAGAGAGATTCAAAGGCAAATTCTCAACAAGGGAAATAGAACTTTGTTTTTTATCTACTCCAGTAGTAATTTAATGTAATTTATTAAGGTTTTTTTCCACAGGAATCCAATTGCATATCATTATCAACCTATCCCAAAAGACTAATTCAATTTAATTTAGTGTAGGAGCCCGAGGATGAGAGTTGAAACAACTGGACTCTAGCATTAACTTAATCTCTATGTGCCTGTTTACTAGAATGTCAAATGGAACAAAAATATTCACCCTTGCTATCTCACAGGTTTGTGGGAGAGTTAAAAACGGGTTTATAAATCTGAAAGTATTTTGGATTTGTGATATGTCCCACTAGTGGATCCTCATTAATCTGATTCATTATTACATACCCCTAGAAAATTAAAATTGGGAAGTAGCTGGGACATCATGAAGTTCAACCAGCTTATATGACATACTGGTAGCTAGGGGTCAGAGACAGCACAGGATGTGTCCAAGGTTGAACATAGGGCTAGAAGCCACATTTCTAGCTAAGCCACGTTTTCCTTTCCACTGATCTCCTTACCTCTGAGAATGGTTCTCTGCACTCAGCTTCATCCTCTGCCTATGTAGAAACAGTGCTGCAAGACCACAGCACCCACTGTATAACAACAAGCCACAACTCCTTCAAGTAATGGCATCATCTGTGGCCTGTGTCTTGGTGATCTCTCTCAATCTGCCAGGACTCTTCTACCCTCCAAAATTTAAAGGTAAAGGTATCTCTAGAAGCATTGCTGCAAACAGATCATTCTTCCCCAGAAAGGACTTTGAAAGTCATTTGCTTAGAGGACTCAGCTTTCCATTCCTTCCCTCTAAAAGTTGCAAAAGCTGGCAACCTGCCCACAAAACATTTCTCGGACCTGGCTAGCTGCTCCAAGAACTCAGCATGAGCATCCTATATCATTTGTACAAAGGTGAAAGATCTCAGATCTTGATTCCTCTCAGCACTACACAAGTAATTGTTTAAAAAATGCATTTGTATGTACACACAATGCCTTCCATTGCTATGAATCTTTTGCATTTTTAAAAGTAAGTTGTATGTTCTGACACTGTAAATGGTAGTAAAGATATTTCAAATTATCTCCCATTTGCTTACTATATTAACCAAGAGAGTACATACAGGGCAATAAAGTTATATCTTTATCAGAAAAGCATACAGTGCTTTGGTAAGCACCATGCTATCAAGGTACTGTTGTCCTCTCAAAGTTTTATAATGTTTTCCAAATAGAATACAGGAGTAAAATAACTTTTAGCAGCTTGCTGGGGGAAATATTAAGAATAATCACCACAGTGCAGTCCATCAGTAGTTTTCTGATTTTGCTCCTCTCCAGATAGAGTTTTGATGCTATGAGTCACCTGAAAGGACAGGAGTCCATGTTGAGTAAATGCTTGTCAATAGCTACAATTTATTATGTGCGAGTCACATACTAGGCACCTCACCTACCCCATCTCTCATCCTGACAATAATCCTATAAGGCAGACGTTATTCATTCATTTTGCAGATGAGAAAACAGTGATTTAATGAGAGTAGGTGGTTGGTTCAAGGTTATACAGTTGGGAACTGGCAGAGCTGGGATTTGAACAGGAAAGAGTGGGAGACATTTGGGTATGTCTACTGGGCCTCAAGACCCAGGCTTCATCTACAACACCATACTGCCTCACTCTGACAAGTTGGTAGAAGTCTCCAGAATCTGGATCCAAGTCAGACAATAATAAAAATGAGAGAAATGAAAACATAATAAGATCATGTCTCTTTCACCTTCCTGCCTTAGAAATGTCCACTGAAATTTCCACCTCCAAAGCCAATAACTCACAAGGGTGATAAGGAGACACAAATTGACTCTGTGAGGAATTCAAGGAGTCTGCTGGAGAGGTTAGGAGCTACAGCTTTGAACTGAGGCAGCTTGGGTTTCTGCCCTACCTCTGCATGTTACCAGTTAGTTGTGTGACCTGACTTAACCTCTTTGAACCTTGTTTTCTTCTCTATAAAATAAGAGAAACATCCTTATAGGGTTCAATGATACAATATGTGCAGTGTAGACAATGATACGAAGCCATGCAGAACACTTAAAGTTCCTGGCAGGTTGTTGCAGGCTCAATAAATGTTATGTCTTTTTTATTGGAACTTTTGCTGTGAGGCTGCTGTATAAAAATAAAAGACACATTATTGGTGAAACAAAACAAAATTCACAGTTTCTGGTTTAACTGTTTTTGTTGGCACTTCATGGCTCTACATCTCTTGATTTAAGAGAGCCCTAAAAACAAAGAGTGGATATCAAGCACTGGATTTCTATTTTCAAGAACAGATGCTCTTTTTTGGGCTTAGCTAACACTAGAGTCTAGTCAGACAGTCCAAAATAAGAACTATGTAATGTCTCCTGCAAACTTAAGTAGGAAATCAGTGCTGCTAAGACTGTGAAGTTAAAGCCTCTAGACTGTCTAATTAATATGTCAGTTCCTAAACCACACATTCCACCCTTTCTTATTTTTACATCATAAGATTTTAGACTTCATTTCCACCACTCCCAAACTCTTCTTTTAAAAAAGTATCCTAAAGAGTATTACTGAAAATAAAGTAGCAGCCTGTCTATGTGTAAGTTGAAATGGGCACCACCCCTGGGTAAGGTCTCCTGCCCAAGGAAACTACTGGACCTTATTTCATTTATGGCTTAATCCAAGAGGAAAAACACAAATGTCTGCTTAGAAAGAAAGCACCTTAAAACATTTACCTCTTTTATAGAGTGATTTGAGTTCTTCAGGGTATATTCCCAGTAGGGGGATTGTGGGGTCATATGGGAGGTCAATATTTAGAGCTTTTAGGAATCGCCATACTGTTTTCCACAGAGGTTGCACTAGTTTGCACTCCCACCAACAGTGTAGAAGTGTT
>CAUYQG010205961.1:0-14722 GCA_963574415.1 Tarsius wallacei | reverse complement strand
CCACGCCCGGCTAATTTTTTGATTTATTGTAGAGATGAGGTCTCGCTTGCCCAGGCGGGTCTCGAACCCGCAGGCTCAGGCAATCCACTCACCTCAGCCTCCCAAAGGCGCGGGATTACAGGCTGAGCCACCGAGCCCGGCCCCTTCTTTCTTTTTTGAGATAGGATCTCCCTATGTTGCCTGGACTGGTCTCAAATTCCTGGGCTTAAGTCATCCTCCTGCCTCAGCCTCCACAATAGCTGGGATTACAGGCCCACACCACCGTGCCTGGCCATTTAAAAAAGAAACGCAAATGGCAGACTATTGTACCCACTTCTGGTCTTTCCCTCAAAACAGCTCGGAGGCCTTTCCTTTTGGGCATGAGGCGTTCCCACATTCCTTTTTAGTGTCTGAACCATATTCCACTGCTTGGCTGGCCCATCGTTTATTTAATCGGCCCCGATGGGTGGACAGCTGGTTCCACTTTTCCAGGGAGGAGCCTTGCACTTGTGCCACCTCTGTGCACACAGGGCCTCTCCATTCCTGGAAGAGGTCTATGAGTGCAAGCCTCCGGCGTTTGTAATTTGGGCAGCAAAAGTGCTTGAATCAGGTTCTTCTCCACACAGCCTGCTTTGGGGATAGAAAAGAGAAGGGTAGAATTCTAGAATTGTAGACGATTAGAAACAAGAACTTTTAAAAAAATTTTTAATCTTTGAGTCGGAGTCTCACTCTGTTGCCCAGGCTGGAGTTTAGTGCCATGCTCATGGCCACCACAGCCTCGACCTGCTGGGCTCAGGTGATCTTTCCACCTCAGCCTCCCAAGCAACTGGAACTACAGGCGCACACCACCATGCCCGGCTAATTTTTTGATATATGTCGAGATGAGGTTTTGCCAAGGTGCCCAGGCTGATCTCAAAACCTTGGGCTCAGGCAGTCCTCTCCTCTTATCCTTACAAAGTGCTGGGATTACAGGCTTGAGCTACCATGCCTGGCAGAACCATGGAATTTTAGAATGGAGACCTCCCCACTCTCATCCAAAAAGCACCAGGAGAAACTGATACCCAGAGACCCAGAGAGGCCCCTTCCTTCCCCTAATATACCCCAGACCCCCAACACCCTCGGACTCGCAGTGCCCTGAGTCCCCTGATATTCTCCCATTCCCTAGACATTTGACAGCCTCCCTGACACCCCCAGTGCGCAGATATCCCCAACCTCTCAAGCATCCTCTGACATTTCTCAGCCTCAGACCCTCCCGGGACCCCTTGACCTTTCCCATGTTCCCTTCTGACCTGTCACCCCTGCACCCCACAAAATAGGGTCCATTTAAGGGGAGATAGGTTTCGGCAGCTGAGGTGTTGGGGTCCTTGACTTTCGGCTCTGCTGATCCCCAAAGGGCTCTGGCCGAGCGCCTGGCCAGGGTGGGGCCCCCTGAAAGCGAGCCAGCTCGGGAAGCTTCCACCAGCGCTCTAGACCGTGTGACCCGGCTGTGCCACCGTGTCCTGGCCGACCTGCTGTTCCAGGAGCTGCAGGTGAGTGAGGCAGAGTTTGGGTGGGGCCCATGCCAGGACAGGGAAATGCGCCCCCCCATCCCACTGTTTCCTTTGGCTAATGACTCAGTGTTCGGGAAGCAGGCGGTGGAGGGGGGTTTTGGCTGTTTGGGTGCCCAGGGGGTGCAGGAAGGAAGAGGTGGGAGGATGTAGCCAAGGGGAAAACAGACCATAACCAGCAGGGTTTGGGGTTAGGGTGGAATCCTCCCCACTGACACCCCCAAATCCCTGCCCAGGCTTTCCTAGAATGTGGTGGGAGGACAGGGAGTGAGACTGACAGGGGTGCGTGTTCCTGGCAAGCGTAATCCATGTTGCACAGTCGATTATGTCCCTTTTCTGCCGAGAATCCTCCCATGGCTCCCAACTCCTACAGAGCAAAACCAAAATCCTTGCCATGGCCACAAAGCCCTGCACACCCTGCCCCTTCCCTGTCAGACCCCATCCCCTCCCACGTCCCCCCTCACTTGCTTACTCCGCTCTAGCCATGCCCCTTGCTGTCTCTTAACACAACAGGCACATTCCTGCCCCCGAGGCCTTTGCACTTGACATTCTCTCTGCGTGGAATGCTCTCCCTCTTGTAGCCAGTCACATGGCTCCCTCTCTCACCTCTCTGTCTTTTTTTTAGACTTTAATTGTAAAGATGTGGGTACAGCCGGGCTCAGGCTCGGTGGCTCAGCCTATAATCCCGTGCCTTGGGAGCCTGAGGTGGGTGGATTGCCTGAGCCCGCGGGTTCGAGGCCCGCCTGGGCAACTTGGTGAGACCTCATCTCTACAATAAATAAAAAAAAAATTAGCCGGGCGTGGCAGTGCGTGCCTGTAGTTCCGGCTACTTGGAAGGCTGAGGCGGAAGGATCGCCGGAGCCCAGCAGGTCGAGGCTGCGGTGGCCGGGAACGGCCACTGCACTCCAGTCTGAGTGACAGAGTGAGACTCCAACTCAAAAAAAAAAAAAAAAGAATTGTCTAATCACCCTCTCCTATCTACAACTCAGTAGAGTCCTCGGTGGGCAAGAAAGACACGAGAGGACTACCTATCTAATTGAAAAGCTTTTATGTTTCATGGGAAATAGGGTTACAAAATCCTGCTTCATCCTGTATGACCTACAATATTGTAAGTCCAAAAAAATGAGGAAATATGGTGCTGTTAAGGAAAGCTTAAAAAATCTAGCAGCAAGAGATAAGAGTTTTTCTGATATGGTGTGGAACCCAGGTTTTCGCTTTATGTTTGCAGTTGAGTTGTTTGTTTTTAGTCTACATACACCACTCAAAAAGAATTCAAATGAATAAAATAATCAAAGTATTGTTAATGTGCTAAACTCTTTCATTGATAAAGCTTAGCTTCTGTTTCCACAGACAAATGTTATTGTTGAACCTTACCAGACCTTTTTTTTCTTTTTTTATTAACGGCAACAAACAACAAAGGGTTACCTCTTTATCATACCAAGAAAGTGTGTGTTTGAAAAAGTCAATCAAAATCAGGTCCAGGAGCAAATAAGTAACTCATGAATCCACCCTGTCACTGAGTTGGGTACAGTCCCCATAAACTGCTTGGTTAAACTTTGGATGCCATTGTGTCTGAAACCCCATTGTTATGATGAATTTATTTTTATTAGTGTTCTCAAGAGTAAGTCCAAGCCCTGGACAATAAGAGGTTAAAATACCCAATAAAATATATTGCAAAATATTCTTAGAGTTGGAAATAATTCAATGGGATATTAAAATGTTGATGAAACAGTACAAAATCTGTCTATGTTAGCTTACAAACAAACCTTCCAATCTTAATTTGTTTTTTTACAATGGCAGTGCAAATGGCAACATTATGTGTTGAAAGGACACAATAAATATCCCATAATGTTTATAATTCACATTTTTCGATACACACATCGCTAATTTGCATGTATTTTAGACAAAAATATACAAATAGGAACCAGTGTGGGCAAAGAGAAAACAGCAATGAGAATAACAAATAGAAACTGAGAATAGGACAGTGGTCACCAGAAGCTAGGGGTATGTGAGAATCCGGAATGCTGGCCAAAGTTGACAAAATTTCAGTTATAAGATGAGTAAGTTCTGGGGATCTAATCCCAGCCTGGTGACTCGTTAATAGTACTGTATAGAACACTGAAACGCATATATATATATATATTTTTTTTTTTTTTTTTTTTTGAGTTGGAGTCTCACTCTGTCGCCCAGGCCGGAATGCAGTGGCACAGTCACAGTCACCGCAGCCTTGACCTGTTGGGCTTAGGCAATCCTTCTGCCCCAGCCTTCCAAGTAGCTAGAACTACATGTGCACACCACCATGCCAGGCTATGTTTTGTGATTTATTATAGAGATGAGGTCTCACCAAGTTGCCCAGGTTGGTCTCAAACCCCTGGGCTCAGGCAATCCTCTTACTTTGGCCTCCCAAAGTGCTGGGATTATAGGTTGAGCCTGCTCCTGGTGGAGGGGGTATATCGCAAGTGTTCTCATCACACACACACACACACACACACACACACACACACACACAGTAACTATGTGAGGTGATGGATGCGTTAATTAACTTGATGATGGTAATCATTTCACAGTGTATACGCATATATATCACATCATTACATTGTACACCTTAAATATATACAATTTTATTTGTTAATCATCCCTCAATAAATCTGAGGGGGATAAGAATGTCATACTACGGTTAAATTACAAAGATCCATGTCTGTGAAGCCAGATAATGATTTTAAGGTCAATTAAGATTTTTCACAATGGTCACTGGTACAGGAGGTCAGGTTCCTTTGGGCTATTCCTGAAGTTTGATATTTCAACTAAACGTATCTTGAAACTTAATATATTAGCTCTTCAGCCTTCATGGTCGTGGGGTATTCACTAAGAGTATCATCTTCTTGTTGAAGATAACAAATTGTGATTTTGGAACTGTGGTGCGTCCCCCCTGCAAGGTCAAAGCCATCAAGAGAATCATCTGCAGGAAGTCCCAGCCTGTTCTTCTCAAGCAGCTTATGCCTTCTATGTTTTCTTTTTCTTTTTCTTTTTAGATTAGAAAATATGGTTTATTTAGAAATAAATTAGAGAGAGAGGAAGAGGAGATATGCCTCCCCCAGGTAGGGGAGGAGGCCAAAGCCATGAAACATGGCCTGGCCATAGCTCAAAGAGCACATGGCCACACCTAGCTTAGCAAGGCAATGGTGACTGGTTGCTCATGGTTGGGTCCTTTTAATCCTTCCCTTTGGTGGGGGCAGGTCATTAAGGTGGTTGGGTAGTGGTCTTCTCCCCATCATCATGAAGGAGCAAGGAAACTCAGGTACTGACGTCAGGTGATGGACAGTAGGCGGATGGGTGTGTTAGTCACATGATTGCTGCCATGGTGGTCAGGTCTGTCTGTGTCATGTAGGTCACAAAAGGCTGATTAGGTGAACTTGAGTCTTATGGGTAGAGGCAATTACTTGAAAGAGCAAAGCTAATTAATACAAAACAAGTTGGGTAGGAGGCTTGTAAAACAATTGATGACTGCAGCAGATGATTGCACTGGGGAAGAGTGAGAGAGAGCGGAACAAATGGTCTTGACTGACATCTCTGTCATGTGCCTGGCATGGAAATGTGCACGTGAGATAGACTGATGGATTAAACACAGAAGTTGAACATTACCCTTCATCCACCAACTGAAACGTACATTTCCCAACTAGCATATATCTGTACTTGGGATACAACAACAACCATAAGCCTAGGGTTACATATGATGGAGAAATGAATTTTGCTGGTGGTAACCAGAAAGGTCTTATAAGGAAATGGACACTTGGGAAGGTTTGAAAAGATCAGTAGAGTTTGGGGTGGCAGAAAAATTGTGGAGCTAAAAGATCCCAACGGGAGGGCGTGTAATGAAAGCAAGGAAGGCTGTGGTGTATTGTGGGATGGCAAGTAGTTTGGTGTTTGAGAACCCAGGGCAAACGGTGGAGCGGAGGGTGCTGGGATGTGACGCATGTTTGTGGAGGGTCATATCGATAAATCTGAAATGCCGCCTATGGGCAACAAAGAATTCCCCACATACCCATGCTCCAGTGTTTGTCAGCTTTATGTGGATCTGGAAGACATTTTTGCTCCTCGTTTTGTATTTCAACTTACTCTTTCAGAAAACATTCATTGAGAGACTCTGGATCTCATGCAAAGGTAGACAAAGATGTGCATAGCTGGTCATTGTTCTAAAGGAGCTTCACGCTCACCTGAGAAAACGAGACTTGTCAGAATGAAAAGTTGGGCACGAGCAAGGTGGTTTACAAATAAAGGCCAAATCAGAAGCAAAACTAAGTCTGTCTCCTGTGATTCCCAACCCTTCCATACTCCAGCATCAGGAAAACATCGTTCTAGAAAGGGATCCAAGAGGCAGCGGAAGCCACAAAACACTTACGAAAGTCTACAAGAGTCTTGCCCCTATTTCCTCTCTCCTCCGTATGTTGAGACATTCCAGAATTTGATGGGCACTGACTACTGACGATGACGACCTGCTCTCATCACGTTCTGACAGAAGCAAGGTATGGGTGAACATTTTCCATTTGAAAGCAGTGACCTTGATGCCAAGTGTAAATCAAACTGTCTTGCGTCACATCCTTCCAATGAACCACTTGGTTGCCCAGTGTTCATGGATACACAGTCCTTCAGCTCCCGCCCTCTGGAAAATACCTATTTTTATCTGCTTTCTCTTATCCCTTTCTCACCCTCTCCTTCTTAAGATCTAAATTGCTGTCTTGTTTATTTTAACTTGAATCTGCAGCAAGTCTGTATTTCCATCTTGTGGATCCTAAAGCCCCACTCATCATTGCTTTCTAGTCTTTCCATGTCTCATGTTGCCTTTCCCTAGGCCCGCCTTCCAAGTCCACCGGCACAATGACTTTAGTGAGTGAGAGGTAAGGTCAGGGAATATCGTGAGGCCGTTAGTGGTCCACAAGTCAGAGCCTGATGGCTAACCTGGCACTGATGAACTGGCCCACGATTTGGATCTCGGGAAAGGTCAGATAATGCGTTAATCATTAAAGTACATTTTGAAAAATTTCAAATGACCTGACATCAGCTGCTTGTACTGTCTTAAGCTTTAGAGTATATTATACATCTGCTCCAAGGTGTGTTATACTGGTGAGTTTGTGTAATAATTAACTCTTCTATTATAGAATTAATAAAATGTAAACAAATACAATTTGAGAAATACAAGTTTCCTTACACAAAATAAAAAGAAGTTGCAGCCAAATTATTTCTGTGCAGTTTTCCTCTAAGATAGATAACCAGATAAGGTATATACAACATCACGTGATGGAGAGTACAAGTCGTGAAGTTTCGGAATGCCTGAAAGTACATTTGGAAATATTGCAAATGAGTTGCTATCAATTGCATGCACTGTCTTATGCTTTAGAGAATATCACATGTCTGCTCTGAAATGTGTTATACTTTTAGAACTTTTGAAGAAAAGTACAAATACATACACATGTGAATGGGTGTCAAGAGAAAGGCAAATGTGGCACATGGGAAAAGTAGAGAACTTTGTTGAAGTGATGTGGTTGTACATTTTAATACTGCAGCCTTATGGTAGTTTTGATTTTTTTCAATTTTTTATTTTAAAGATGTGTGGTACAGCTCTGGGTTAGGTATACAAATGTTTATTATGCGGGTACCCTTGTTGATGAGGTGTGCTGCCCCCACTCCCCTGACGGTTTCCCACTACTGCCAATCCCTTTCTTATAATATTATGATAACTGTTCAATGTCCGCTTATGAGCGAAAACATGTAGCACTCAGTTCTTTGTTTCTGTGATAGATCACTCAGCATGATAGACTCTAAGTCTATCCATGTTGCTGAGAAGTTCATAATTTTGTCCCTCTTTTTGGCTGCATAATATTCCATCATGTATATGTACCACATTTTTTTTTAATCCAGTTCTCTTTCGATGGGTAGCATGGTTGGTTCCATGTTTTTGCTATTGTGAACAATGCTGCAATAAACATCTGTGTGCAGGTATCTTTTTCATAGAGTGATTTGAGTTCCTCCAGGTTTATTTCCAGTGGGGGGATTGCGGGGTCGTATGGAAGATTGATTTTTAGATCTTTTAGGAATCGCCAAACTGTTTTCCACAGAGGTTGTACGAGTTTACACCAACAGTGTGGAAGTAAAACTATGAGAAAGGGGAATGAGGAAGAAGGGGAGAGGGAGGGAAGGAGGAAAGAAGAGAGCAGAAAGAAAGAAGGGAAGAAGAGAGCAGGGAGACTATGTGTCTTTCCCACAGCTACAGCCTCTAAGGCCTGCCGATAAGTTGAACCCCCATCCTGGCAAACTTCATGCTATTTGGTGGTAGTTTGTTTGAGCACATGTCCCAGAAAGAAACGAATAGGCAGCCTGAAAACTAGGCAAGACGAGTAAGAATTCCAACAACCAGGAAACCAGCTGAAAGACTGCAAAACATGAAAAGTGAATATGCATGCACAACTAGCTGGAAGAAAATCGTGATAATGTATGTTCTCGGTATAATCAAAGCTTGCAATGATGTCTAGAGTGACCGCAGAGATCTGTGTCTTTCACATGCCCAAGATGAAAAAGACAAGAGTCATGCTCCTAATTCTACAAAACGTGCAGTAAAGTTGCATTCAGTAGTCACGGCAGATTACCACATCGTCATGGACGAACGTGCTTTTCACCGCTAGTGGGTCTTTGGTCTTCCTGTGAATAATTTATCTACTAAATTGACAATCTGCAGAGAACGGAAGTGATTGCAGAATGGAGTAACTGCAGCATTTTTCCTCTAATACAAGCTATAACCAACCGTTTTTTATTAACTGAGGATTGACTAAATGCAGAGTATACTTTGATTCACAAACACTAAAGGAAAATCAGGGAAGTAGAGGGACGGCTTTGGTGAATGATATTATTATTCCACTTCTTAGCTGTGTTTATTCCTAAGAGATGTGTGATAAAGTACTCAGAGGTGACGTGTCCAGATGTCTCAAGCATATTGCAAACAGGAAAACCACAAAGAAAAAAGCCAATATGTCAAAATATTTGTATTTTTAAATTTAGAATGTATATGTATGTTTTCAATTTGAGACAAACCTTTCATGTTCACTTTATGTTTGAGACCATTATACTAATCTATTAAAAGAGCAAAAGTAATGTTTCGTGGAAATAACTTGGCCTCTTTATAATTTATGAATATATAAAAACTGACATAGGTTAGCTTGTGGTCCAACCATCTATATTTATTGGGTTTCTTTTCCCATTTCCAACAGGTTTTCAATAATTCATGGGCCTCTAAATCACTTTCAAATCATATTTGTTAAACTCTGGTCTGGTCAAGAGCTGAAATGTTTTTGTTTACTGTTTCAGCCTTTGGCTTATTCTGTTCCCTGGTGGTTCCAAAAACCAGTTCTTTAAAAGTTTGCCCCCTGCCGGTATTTAAACTGATTTGTATGTTGCTCCAAATTAAATCCATTATTTCTAGTCTATCAGTTTCCCAACTTGAATCAGCACCCTTTAAGATTCCCATCTGCTATCCTCTGTAAAGCCGGTTTTAAACCTGTCTTTCTCTCCTCTCTCTGTCCTCCTCAGGTGCGTTGGAAGCTCCATCCGCAGACATTCGGCACTGATCTCTGCCTGCCAGGGATGTCTTGGCCGTTCTGTGTGGAATCCAGCATCAGGCATCATTTCACTTCCACAGATGTACTATCCAACTTACAAATGTTCATATTTCACAGGGCTTTCAAGCCCTGAGTCAAAGTTAATTCTCAAGAGAGACAGGAAACCTCCATGGGATATGGATACAACAGAGAACAGAGCAAGGAGCTCTGAGAAACACTGTTTGCAAAGCCCCTGGGTTGGGAGCCAAGAGAATTAGAATTGCTCTATCTGTGGCCCGAACGTCCTGGGCAACCTTGGCCAAGCCCCTGCCAACTACTTTGCTCAGAGAGTGTAAAACAAGAGATGCATTGAATAGATTCTGTGGTCCATTCCAACTTGATCTTTAATTCATTTTATCGCTTATGCTTATAAAAGTAATCTGTATACTAACTGGAGAATATTTAGAATCTAACTACTGAAAAGAAAATACATGTGACGCATCAAAACTTCTCTTAGAATAATCCACTTTTACGTTGCTGGTGTGTATTCTTCTAACCGTGTGTGTGTGTGTGTGTGTGTGTGTGTGTGTGTGTGTGTGTGTAGAGATAAACTTAGATCTACAAAATTGCCATAATAGTATTCTATGATAATTTTCTATATATGAGATATCACTTGGAAACTTATCTTTTAATGCCTACATTGTGTAACATGGATGTGATAATGTATACCCAACATAATCTACACTTTCAGATTTTAAAACAATATATGAAAGAAATGCCTCTATGATTATACAATATTTTCTATTTCATCAAATAAAGTTTAATACCACCACGATCAAAGTTTCATTATTTCTTATGGCAAAGTAAAAAAAAAAAAAAAGACTTTTCTGGAGGTATCTTTCTCTTGAAGAGGTAATACATTAGTAATCTTTACTGAATCTTGGAAAGCGGCAGAATGAAATTAAATATGGTTTTAAGTAGCTTTAAAGAATGGTTTTCTAAATTAATAACTATACCCTTTTTTAACAAAGATACTCTTTTTATTTTGCTTCTGGCAAAAAAATTCCCTATGGTTTCTCACATTTCTGAATATCTGGCAATAATGGCCTTTTCTGACTATCTAGTCAAGTTTGTTCGAATAATATAATAAGCAGCTATGGAAAACGGAGATAGCGTCTTTTTCCAGAGCTGAGAACAGGAGGCTTTTTCTTTTATTGTTTATTTTTAGTTATTGTTATTTTAGCTGTTCAGAATAATAAAGGTTATTTGGAGTCTATAATACTCTGTGATTTACCACAGAAGCAAAGAACTAAGTACCACATATTCTCACCCTGAATATTTACCATTATACTATAGGAAAGGGTTTGGCAGTAGCCAGAAACTGCCAGGGCAGAGGGGTGGCATAGCACATCCATAAGGGTATGGACCGATCTCAAATCAGGTGAAGCAGGACCAAAGGGAGGCCCAAACCTTACCTGCATGATGATCACTTGTATACCGAATCCTGAATTGTACCACGCATCTTTGAAATGAAACGAAATAATAATAATAATAAAAGGAATGTCTTTCTCAAGGACAACATTTAGCAAATTTCCTTGCAACCCATGATAATAAAAACGTGATTCTCTAAGCTCGACGTTCTTCAGCAATGCTGTGGTGTCTACCTGGGCCTCTCCACTTTGGCCCCATGAGGGAATTTGGAGATAAGGGAATTAAAGTGAATATGAATGCCATGTCAAGTCTGCATCGTAAGTAATACAGTCCTTTGTCTTTGATCCAAACTTGTGTCTTCTGCCAGCATCCACAACATTGTGGCAAGCTAACTTGTAAGCCAGCAAGCAGGGTAAACTCTCAGACCCTTCACAGTTCTGTTATCTTCTGAAAAAAGACCCATCGTGATGAAGAGTCAGTTTCTAAACATAAAGAAAATCAAGGTCATTTTTTAAAACATTTTAAAAGAACACAGTGCTAGTCTAGGGAAAGTATTCATTCTGTACTGACTTTTGATCTACTGTCTTGCTGCTAGATATTATAATATATAACAAATTATAATATATAATAAATTGTCAGAAAGTAGTGGTTGCTCAGGACCAGCCATGTAGTAGTCTAGTGTGTACTAGGAAACATTTCATCATTTTCTACACCCTGTACAAGTTATTACAGAAGTTTTACAAGGGAAAAAAGGCAAACAGGGTAGAAAACTTTCAATTTACATTAAGCAAATGATCAGCAAATTTAAAATCCAGACACCAATTAAATATTTTTTTGTAATTCTCATACAATTTCCTAAACACATTTAAGAGATGTCATTTTTGTTTTTAATAGAAAGGAGTGAGGATTTCCTTGAAAGATCTATCTTCTACCACATTAAACCATCATCATCCTTCTTCTAAAGGTGATCCAAAATAGAAAGGATCTGTTATGTTCCCTAACTCTAATCTATGCCTATCTATCTATCTATCTATCTATCTATCTATCTATCTACACATGTGTGTATCCCTATAGACTATTCAGACTCTGCAGTATTTACACTATTCACATATTTGTGTGTAATTAGTACAAAATTTATGTTATTACATAGTTAGTTTGAGAATTACATTTTTTACTCTCTTCTCACTAATCTAAGGTCTCTCCTGCAGAATTTTAAATTCCAGCATAGTCTTATCTATGAAATCTTTCCTTGGGATTAAGCATCTGTGGGATCTGTACCCCAGTGACCTCACTGTCCTGGACCCAGGCATTGATGTCAGTCAGCAAAGGCTATGGGTTCACTGGCTGTACCAGCCTATTTAGAGCTCCATTGAACTTGAAAGCCCATCTGTCCCAGTGCCTTCAATGAAAGGTAATGAGGCTGAATCTCTTGAGCTTAAATGACTTGTCCAACTCACAAACAGACTATTTTGGGATTATCTCCATTATTTGATGGCAGCGATTGAAGAGAAAATAATACTGTGCTATTAACAGGCAAATTCTTGAGAGAATTCAGGAAATGTCAACTCCATGAAACCTATAAATAAGTGGAAAGTAACACTTGTCATGATAATCGCATTTGGAATTTACATGTATAAAACAATGGACAGAGCCTTTCTAAAGAAAAAACATCTGAAAAACCAATGAAAAAGTCACAGGAGACAATTTATAAAAACCTAACCCAGAAATTAAATGTTTGTTCTGTGGAAGTAGGTTTCAATTACAAGTCATCACAGCAAAAGCAAGGTTTGTCTTAAATAGGTAAATATGTGTATTTACATGATTATTGCAAAGAAAAACTTTTAAAAATGCATTTGCAGATGCCAGGAGTGAGGACAGGGATTCCAATTTGAGAGAGACGGTTTGAGGGGGGTCTACTGATATGAAAACAAAATGAGCAATAGCAGGTCACACCTACTGAAAGAAAAGTCTGCACAGTGTTCAAAGAAGGAGTTGTCAATTCTACCTGCAGTTGGAGAAACCAGGAAAGTGTTAATGGAGAAGCTTATTTCTAAGCTGAGTTTTGAAAGATGAGACTGTAGACAGACCAACAGCACGCTTGAGTGGGGCCCCCTAGAGAAAGGAAGCATCCTCATAAATGTGCAATGACTTAAATTCACAGAACAGCAACATGTGCAATAGACTTCATAAACATGCCTCAGTTGGGCTGATCGTAGGTGCTGAAGCATAACAAAAACATAAAGGAACGAGGAGGGAGGGAAAGAAGCAAACTGGAAAAAGATGACGTTGAATCTGAAGGTGAAAAACAGATGTAAATTGTTTAGTAAGGATTGTAACTGACTGGACTCAAAAGAACCACCTGTCCTGGGTGATCTGAGACTTAGGGGTTTCCAGGACACAGGACATCAAGGTTAACACAGGGTAAGTCCCAGGTGAACTACCACAGTTGGTCATTCTGACTAGAGGATGGACAAAAATCTGTTTGACTTTCAGGATTGCTGTTTTCTCAAACTGTTCTACTCTACAGCACATTGCGTTTTCTTTAATAACATATATAGCCTTGCTTTCACACCTGGCTGATGGAATTGGGTAAGTTTAACTTCTAACTCCCAAGCTATGTGTCATCCTAAAAATATTTTTTAAAATACTTAACTGAAACTTAATTCAAAGTTCTTCTCCTTTTTCCGGCCCAGGTAGAGCTATATGTGGCTTCAGAAATTGGAGGGCATTGGAAGCCTTCTTCCTACAGATATGTCCACCATCATTTCCCCCATTCCCCTTAGTGGCTGGATCTTCTAGGACATTGGGCAAGGAGGAAAGGCAAGCAGAGAAGGAAAAAAGAGTTCTGTTTGTCTGGTTAAAGTCGAAGTCTCTCCCCTGGGGAGAGGTGTCATTGCCCAGGGATTCCTGCCTTTTACCCTCCAACAGCATCTCCATGTCAACAGGGGCAGCTTCAAAAGGCAGCTACAGTGGTTCAGGCCAATTGGTTCTACACGGTGTGCTCACCACGCACTGCTTCCAGCGACTCCGTCTGAATCAGTGACATTGCACTGTCACTTAGCCAGATGCCACTCAGATGGGTGGTGCAAGCACAGCAGAGTAGTTACAAAGCAGTCTCTGGCATCCGACTGAACAGGATCAGAAGCTCATTTGACTAATCAGCAATTAAAAATTTTGCCTTAAGAACCCTGTGCCTCAGTCTCCTCAACTATAAAATGGGGATAATAAGAATACATTTTAGTACTAATTAGAGTAGTCTAAAATGCCATGCCAAAGAGATCTACATGTGTAAGAAGTCAAATGCAATGAAAGTGTATTTCTTACAGGGTAACCCAGGGCAGGAATCAAAATCGTGACCACAGTTCTTACCATGATGATTCAGAAAGTTTGTTTCTTCCAGCACGTGGCTTTGTCCTCCCGCCAGGGACTGATCTTTGATGTACCAGCTGGCTGAGGGCTTTTAGTGGCAGAAAAGGATGCATACCAGCTTCTTAAAGGCTCTGGTCTGGAAGTAGTATGTCTTTTCCTCTCACATTCCATCTAATTGGTAAGAAGTTGCCACAACGCCACACCTAGCTTTATGGATGGCTGGGAAATGGCATGTATAGGGTTGTTTAGAGAATCGGGCAACGTATATAAAGATCAGCCAACAGAAACATGAAAAAATATTCAGCCTCACTGAATATTCAAAGAAATGCAAATTAAAACCACACTGAGATAACACTTAACTCCAGTCAAGATGGCCATCATCAATAACTCAAAGAATAACAGATGCTGGAGAGGATGTGGTAAAAAGGGAACACTTCTACACTGTTGGTGAGAGTGTAAACTAGTACAGCCTCTGTGGAAAACAGTATGACAATTCCTAAAAGTTCTAAAAATCCACCTTCCATATGACCCTGCAATCCCCCTACTGGGCATATACCGGAAGAACTCAAATCACTCTATAAAATAGATACCTGCACACATATGTTTATCACAGCATTGTTCACGATATCAAGAGCACGGAACCAACCTTGCTGCCCATCAAAAGAGGATTGGATTAAAAAAATGTGATACATATTCACAATGGAATATTACACAGCCATAAAGAAGAACAAAATCATGAATTTTGCAGCAACGTGGATGGACTTAGAGTCTATAATACTGAGTAATCTTCCACAGAAACAAAGAACTGAG
>CAUYQG010205960.1:0-37751 GCA_963574415.1 Tarsius wallacei | reverse complement strand
CAGTTAGTTCACTGGTCAGAGCAGGTGTTACTGATGCTAAGAATGGCAAATTCAAGCACCAACAAGGCCAGTCACTGCTGCTTTATTTCATACCTGTAGGCTATACCAACTGGACCAGACCAACTGTCTCAAATATTTATCACTGACTACAAAGCAGACCAAGACAAATTTAGCCCCATCACTGATTTTTTATTTTTTTATCTTTTATTTTTATTTATTTTTGAGTTGAGTCTCACTCTGTCACCCAGACTGGAATGCAGTGGCCATTCCCGGCCACTGCAGCCTCGACCTGCTGGGCTCCGGCGATCCTTCCGTCTCAGCCTTCCAAGTAGATGGAATTACAGGCACGCACTACCATGCCCGGCTGATTTTTTAAATTTATTGTAGAGATGAGGTCTCGCCAAGTTGCCCAGGCGGGTCTTGAACCGGTGGGCTCAGGCAATCCACTCACCTCAGCCTCCCAAAGCGTGGGATTACAGGCTGAGCCACCGAGCCCGGCTGATTATTTTTCTTTAAACAAAATAATCCAAGGAAGTGAACACAGAACAGCCATGGTGGCTCACATGGGCAATCCCAACACTTTGTGAGGCCACGGCAGGAGGACTGCTTGAGTCCAGGAGTTCAAGACCGGCCTGGGCAACACAATGAGACCTTGTCTCTACAAAAAATAAAATATATTTGCCAGCTACGGTGACACATGCCTGTAGTCCTAGCTAGTTGGGAGGGTAAGGAGGGAGGACTGCTTGAGCCCAGGAGGTTGAGGCTATACTACATTCCTGCACTCCTGCGTGGGTAACAAAGCGAGTAAGACCCTGCCTCAAAAAACAAAACAAAAAAAAGAAAGTGAACACACAAAACATACATGGAAATAATCCAAATCTAAAACAATAAAGGGAATGGTTACAGTGGGAAAGAGAGGCAATGAGAGGTTGAACTAAGGTCAGGAGTGGTAGAAAAATGAGTTCTAGCTGCTATAAATAGGCTCAGGAAGGGACCTTTGTGAGCATCAGGAGGGCTCTCAGTATTAAGACCAGTGGATTCACAGACTACCATGCCTGGCTAAATTTTGGGGTTTTTTTTTTTTTTTTTGTGGTAAAGATTAGGTCTTGCTGTTACCCAGGTTGGTATTAAAAATATATGAGAAAAGACTTTCTCTTGCCTCTTTAAGGTCAGAGGGAAGAATGGTTTAGTTTACTAGTTTGTTTATACCCTCTTTCTAAAGAGGACTTGAGAATTCTTACAGAAACACATACCTATAATAATATTTTAAGTCGATAAAGAGGAAAGGAAATAAGAAATAAAGAGGAAAAAAATAATGGCCAGAAATGGCTATCATTATGGAGTGCCTACTAGAAGTCTGGCACTGTCCTAAATAAGTCCTTTACATGTAGTGTTATGAAGCTCTGCAAAGAAGTCTGAGCCGGAGCAACCGAACTGGATGAGTCAGCTCTTAATATACCTACCTGGGAAGAAAAAAGAAAGAAGCCTGAGGAACAATATTTAAGGTGTTTACAGTGAAAAAAGGGCTTAAAAGAACACTAAGAAGGAGCAATCAGGAAATATAGAAGAGAGCTAGGAAAAAAATGGTATCATAGAAGTTATGGTAGAATAAAAATGTATGCAGGTAGTGGTCAACATTATAAAGTCCGTATTATAAAAGTCTCTGCTGCCAAGAGTTCAAGGTAAAAGATAAAGTGACTAAAGAATCTAGCAATTAGGAACTCTACAGGGATCTTTGCCAGAACAATTTCACTGGATTGGTGGGTGGGATAGAATTTCTATTTTAATAGATTGAAGGGTGAATAGGAGGCCAGAAAGTGGATAAAGAGAAATTAGAGGACTTAATTTCAAGACCAACAATAATGAGAAGAGTGGGACATGGTAACCCTAGAGGGCAGCGCAGGGCCAGAGGTGAGTTCCATTATGATGGGAAAGGCAAGCACCTGTTCAAGGACAAATAAAATCTTTGTGCAGGTGTATTTTTGTCATAGATATAGCTAAACTTGCCATTCTGCTTGCCATTGTTTATGAATTTTGTGTGTTAAGTGCTTTTTCTTTTAAACACTGTCATCTAACTATAAAGGAATTTGGTTCCTGAAGGATCCTTGAGCTACTATTTTATTTTATTTACATACCAATGATCAGTGAGCCATTTTCGGCACAAGTGCATGGGGATAATGCATCACATTCTAATTCCCTTTTTCAGGTTAGGAAACTAGATTTCTTCAGAGGAAAATTTAAAAGTGTACTACCTCAGGTTATCTCTGAGATGCTGAGGAAGAGTAAGCAAAATCATTGAAAGAAGAATCAGAAATAATCAACCAATTTCATTTTTTAAATATATATTTTTTTTAGTTAAGGTCTCACTCTGTCATCCAGAATGGAGTGCAGAGGCATAATCATGGCTTACCACAGGCTCAAACTCCTGGGCTCAAGCAGTCCTCCCTCCTCAGCTTCCTGAGTAGCTGGGACTACAGGCATGTGCCTGGCTAATTTTTAAATTTTTTTTGTAAGATGAGGGTCTCACTATGTTGCCCAAGTAAATACTTCTAGTAAATACTTCTTAAAATAGAAATACGTATGCCCAAGGCTCTGGAACTCTCTCAAAGATAAACTTCTTTTACCTCACCCAAACTTTTGATAAGCCAGGTGACCCATAAGATGTGGTTTTAGGAAAAAATAAAATAAAGAACCATATTTCCTATTTAGATTCTCAGAGATGACAAAAAGTTTTCAATTTGCTTTGTTTTCAGAAGTGATAGCTTCCAAGACAACTACTCGTTTCTTAGAAGTTCTATCTCCCCTTCAAAGAAATACCAAGCAATTCTAACCACGGTACTCATATTGCCACGCTCACGGTATAGAATGGTCCAATTACGACTGACCTGTTAGATGCATTAGCTTGGTGGTGCAGAAGAGCAAGCGCAGGTTTCAAAGTCCAAAAGACCTGGCCTTGAATCCTGGTTTTCATTACTAATTCATTACTAATTCTGTGACTTTACCTGAGCCTTAATTCATTCTCTTATGTGTACTTACCTCATAAAGTTATGAAGATTAAATGCATCTAGCAGGGCACTGGACAAATAACGCACTTTCAAAAACATTAATTCTCTATCTTATTTAAACCTTTCATATGCTTGAAAGTCAACCCAAATTCTACCTCTACTGGCTCCGTGAAGCCCTTTCAAATCACTCTACCCTACACCATTCACATTTTTCTCTGAACTTCTAATATACCACCTGAACATAATTTTTTAGAATCCAATATTACCTACAGATCTAACTCCACCAATGACTGGATTAAGAAACTGAGACTAGAGAAATTAAATGGTTTGCCTGAGAAGGCTAAATTAAGTACTTAACTGAAGAGTAAACTAGGTATCCTGCCTTGTAACCCAGGGAGCTTTTATACCTTGTGCCTGCTCCTCTTATGTGAAGAAGCACCAGAGTAGAAGTCCACAGAGGGGTGCCATGTGCCAGAAAAAATCTGCACTCCCTATATTAAAACACTTGAGATGTAATGGGATAGATCTGCAAACTGATCCAAACACAGAATAAGGTCTTTGGAGTGTTGCATGCAAGTAGATCAACTGACATTCCTCTGCTGCCATCTTACGGGCATAGAGGACCACTACACGGGGGCTTATTTCCATATGAGAAATAATTTTATTCAATAAATAAACATTTACTCACTATCTACTATGTATTAGGTTGTGTGGTGTGAAGAAAACCCAGTGAAAAAGCACCCTAAAGAAGTTCACAGTGTAGCAATAAAGACAGACAACATACTATTTAATTAATTAGCAAACCAGTATTAAGAACAGTGCTGTCAAAAAACACTGAGGAGAGAATACTAGTTTCAGCCTGGATCTGGGGTAGCAGGGTAGTCAGCAGTGGGGGTTAAACTGCAGGAATTCTTATAGTACCATATGATTTTATTAAGCAGAGAAGGTGAGAAAAAGCCATTCCAGAAATAAGGTTACACATGGACAAAGAAAGAGGGTTGTGGAAGTAAAACATTCAAGAAATAGGTCTAAGTTTTCTACCTGGATAAAGTCATGCAATTACCAAAGATACAAAATACAGGAAAAATAGAGAGAAAGAAATAAGAAAAGTAGGAAGAATAATATAGAGGGTGCCAAAAATATGTATACACATTTAAGAAAGGAAAAAACTGTATTAAAGTTATAATATTCAATATATAACAAAAGATGAATAAAAGTCATATTTGACTTCTGCAATTACACATTGCTACTGTAATTCAATTCAACTTCGAAAAATAATACATAGATAACATCTCTTAAAATGTGTATACATCTTTCCGACACCCCCGGTAGTTTGGGATAGGTTGAATTTAGAGTCTGATGAGTAATCTTGCCACAGAACTAACATGACTAACGATCAGCAGGACTTTCTATACTGCCTGACTCAACATGATTTGAATTTTGTTCAGAAACTAATAAAAAACCATTAGGAAACTTCTCATCTTATATACAGAGAAAAATATTTACTTCCATTAAGATTCAATCTAATTGTACAGTTTGTAGTAAAACAGCTTTTATTCAGAACTGTACTGAACTGGTGGTCTCTTCATTTTATAATTTCAAAGGCAACTCAAACTGTACTTTGTCCCTTTACCGCCTTAAACTGCCTCTCCGTAACTGCCCTAAATACCCAATCTTTTTTCTGTTTTATTTTAATATTTAACTATGTATATGTTTAAAATATATATGACAAACAAAAAAGATATAAAGAATAATACAACCACCACTGTGTAGTACCATCCAACTTCAGAATAACAGTACCAATACCAGTTTCATGGTATTAAAAGAGAAGCATGTCCCAATTTCTTGAACTTTTTAATTGTCCTCTGCTACCCTAATCTCTTGGGTCTGATCCTTAAGTTAATATACATGTTTAAACACATTAGGAATATGAAGAAACACCAGAGAAGTTCCAAACTGATTACTCTGAACACTCATTCTTACCACTTGTCCTCTCTCCGTCACCCAAGCACACCACCAAAACGGAGCATGCACCAAGCCAGCTTCCCAAAGAACCACCAGAGAAAGAAAAAAGAGTAGAAATATGCTTCATCTAGGATATGAAAGCTATCAAACAAAGAAATTTTACCTGCTTCTTCTGCCAGTCCATGTCCAGCACTTGCTGATGTCTCAATTCAGCATACCAGTCAGCCCCCAAATACTGAGAATGCTAGTAAACTAGAGGCTTGTTTGAATTCCCCAGAACACACAGATCAACTTCCTGTGCCACTGACTGCCATAAAACCAGGATGGCTAGGAACTCCACTGCGAGATCAAATCATTCCAGGTGAAAGCAGGTCAAGCTTCTTCAGACACACCTTGCCACACACCTGTGCAGCAGCTTTCCCAGAAACCCAATTTTCAACAAACAGGTGGCCACTTCTCTGGCTGGCCTTCCCTAGTAAACACCAGAGACTGTTTTATGAGATTGTTACAAGCAACCACCTTTTTCTAACAGGAAAATCAAGTGGCAAAAAGAGAAGGGGAGGGTGTTGAATGAGGGCACAATATTTTTGTCCCTCCTGCATATCACCAATACTCACAGTTTGAAAAAATAACCACTTTATCAGAAGGAGATTAACAGTAAAAACATGGCCGATAAGGGCTTTAAGTAGCAGGTGTTAGGTGACTGCTTTTCACTCTGAAGTGACTAGGGAATTGGGAAAGAACCACCAGAGGTTCTGCTACATGAGGGAGTGAATTCTTGTCCTTTCTTCCAAACGCATATGTTCTATGAGGGTGGGGGAAACTTTTAAGTTTCCACTTTTGAACTGTAAAGTGGTGTGCTGAGAAACTGTATGACAAAAGCCCTTGTCTCTGGAAAATGAAGTGAGACAGGAGTGATTAACAACAGAAATATCAAGAAAATAAAATAGGCTTTCTTATTCAAGACTCTAAATTTCGTTGTATTAACTCTTAGTAGACATGATCTGTATCTTCCTTCCCAGAACTGTTTAGGACTAAATAGTACTAATGTTATTTTTAAGTAGCTTTATTGAGATATAATTCACATACCCATTAAGTGTACCATTCAATGGTTTATGGTATATTCAGAGTTATACAATACTCACCATAACAAATTTTAAAATATGTTCACTCTAGCATCAAAAATATCTAATGTTGCATAGTATGGAGTGTATTTGGTTACAAAACAATAGAAACTGACCTCACTAGTTTAGGCAGGAATGGAATCTGTAGGAGGGAATTGTTAGTGTTTTTAATACAAAGAATATCACTGAGATAGGAGGCCCAGGCTCAAACTTTTCTGCAAGGGTCATCTGCTCCCATTTTCATCCCACTTACTTAGCTCACTAGTTGTTGAATCAAATAAATGACCAAGTACTTAGATTTCTGGATGCCTCTTTGTGAAGGGAGCAAAGGCATAAGAAGGTACCTTGTATGGATGTCACTTACTAAGCCATCATGATGGAGATTTTCTCTTAGAGCTCCAAGAAGTAAATTTGTTTTTGTTTTTGTTTTGAGTTGGAGTCTTACTCTACTGCCCAGGCTGGAGTGTTGGCCAGCTGGGCTTCAGTGATCCTTCGGCCTCAGCCTTCCAAGTAGCAGAAACTACAGGCGCGTGCTATCACGCCCAGCTAATTTTTTGATTTATTCTAGAGATGAGGTATCCCCATGTTGCCCAGGCTGGTCTCAAACCCACAGACTCAGGCAATCCTCTCGCCTCGGCCTCCCAAAGTGCTGGGATTATAGGCTTGAGCCAATGCGCCTGGCCTAAGAAGTAAATTTTAAAATATAATTTAAAAAATAAGACTCATAACCTTGAGATATAGGATCCCTACAGCACGTAGATTTTTAAAATTAAATTAAAAAAAAAAAAAAATAACCCACCGGGCACAGTGGCTTACACCTGCAATCCCAGCACTTTGGGAGGAGAGGCAAGATGATTGCCTGAGCCCAGGGGTTCGAGACCAGCCTGAGCAACATGATCAGACCTTATCTCTACAATAAATCAAAAAAATCAGCTGGGCGTGGTGGCGCATCCCTATGGTTCCAGCTACTCAGAAAGCTGAGGTGGTAGTTTTGTAGTTTGCAAAGTATTTTCACATAGTCTGTTTCATCTGATTCTCACAAAACCTCCATGAAATGGGTTTGGATACTTCTGGGTTATCCATGAATTATTTCTAAACTTCACAAGCATGCAGGATAGGTATCATCCCTTTCTTAGAAATTAGGAAAGAGTCAGAAAGGGAAACTGATTTATTTAACCCAAATCACACAATTAAGAGGCTAAACTGGAACACTTTTTTTTTTTTTTTTTTTGAGTTGGAGTCTCACTCTGTCACCCAGACTGGAGTGCAGTGGCACACTCCCGGCCACTGCAGCCTCGAGCTGCTGAGCTCCGGCGATCCTTCCACCTCAGCCTTCCAAGTAGCTGGAACTACAGGCGCGCGCCACCATGCCTGGCTAATTTTTGATTTACTGTGGAGATGAGGTCTCGCCAAGTTGCCCAGGCGGGTCTCAAACCGGCGGGCTCAGGCAATTCACTCACCTCAGCCTCCCAAAGCGCGGGATTACAGGCTGAGCCACTGAGCCCGGCTAATACTTTTTTTTTTTTTTTTTAAGAGTTGGGGTCTTGCTATATTGCCTTGGCTGGTCTCAAACTTCTGGCATCAAGTGATTCCCCCACCTAGGCCTCCCAAAATGCTAGGACTACAGGCTCATATGAGCCACTGTGCCTGGCCATCTTTTTTCTTTTTATCCCAGCATTTTTTGGAACTCCACAGCATAATCCTAATTGTATAAGCAAACCCAGAGACCTCTAGAATGGCAGTATAGTGGGAAATGTATTTACAGTTACATTCATTTCACTCTATTCCTGTTCAATATTCACACTTAGGAAGAGAGCAATTATTTACATCAGAAGAGAAAACTGGTAGTTCAGCATAGCTGTAGACTTTTGTTTTTATATTTTCAGACTTTTATATAAATACTCATTTTTGGAACAAAAATGGAAGGAGACTGGAAGAGTCTGTGGAATTTCTTTTCTAGGGTACCTTTTTGAACTGACAACTGCCAGTCTAGCTTGGAAACAGACGGACAAATCAAATGACTTTTAAAAGCCATGACTCAGAGCTTAATTACTTGGTTTAAATTTCTAACATTCCAAAGATGATGCCAAATTAATCTGCTGACAGCTTCACATTAGCAGGAATAACTACCTAGCTTATAAAAACCCCAAGGGATTCAAGAAGGTCGATAGGTGTGGCATATATGACCCAGCCAGTACTAACTGTGTCTTGACCAAGCAGAGTCATATGTAATTTGGGATATTTGGGAGAGAGAAAAACTTTCGCTTCCTTGGAGGAAAAACTATTTTTAGTCATTTCTATATTTTTTTAAAAAAGGGGGGCACCCATAAACAAGATATAAAATTCAGGGTTGGAGTAAGGGGAGAGGGAAAAAGTTAAAAGAAAAACAGAACAAGAGTAGCAAAGGCAGATGCTATCAGACTCTAATATTAGCCAAGGGAATTGTTTACATTTTGTTGTTAAGGAAAACTTGGAGCTTTGGAAAATGAGTCCTACTACTACACTATTGTGACAGCTGCTGCTTGGCCCTGGCATCCCTGCAGAGTTGTCTGCCAACTGCTTGCCACTTGCCATTTCTATCCTGCTGTCTGCCAGTCAAATAAGCCCCTTTATAATCAGATGACCCTGTTGATTTCTACAGTCCTCATAAGCAATCCAAAGACTGGATGATAATTATCAGAATGCCATGAGGACAGAGATTTGCATTCTGAGATGCAAACCGGTCCCTAAATCAAAATCTTAATTCTCAATGGATAATACTTAAATTCAAAAAAACCAATGCTTAGTGAGTTCAGTGAGGAGGAAAAAAGAGGTCTTCACTGTGCCTCTGACTCAATGTATGATATTAAACAGACTTGCTCTTAGGGTCTTAGCATTCCCATTTGTAAAACAGAGAGCAAGCATATCTCCTATTCCTTTCTATCATGTTAAGAGAATAATACATTTCAGCATACTTGTGCTTTTCAGGAATATAAATAAAGGAACTTCACAATCCAAGATTGTACCCTTCTTAAAATAATAAACTGTTTCAGAGGTTCTGACCTGAGCTATGTATGCAGAAACATGCATTATCTAGAAACCTACAAACTTTAAATTTGACTACTATATTTACTCCTCCAAAGATCATGGCCATTTTCACAGATTTACATTATAAGAGAAACTGTTGTCCCTATAGTTGATTTTTTTTCAAGTCCTCTTGCTCCCTCTGCCCATTATAACAGTAATACTTTAACACTCTAGAAATCTGGAAAATACAGAAAAAAATATAATAAAAATTACCCATAACCTCCCCCCACAAATCTGATGTTAACATTTTTATGTTTATAACTATTTGGTACTATAACATATCCTTTTGTATCTAGCTTCTTCATTTAACAATATATCTGTAATTAAGCAACTGAATACAGAACCGTTACCACAAAAACCATAAAGCTGAGACTGATCACTGGCCAATGCATGTATCCACTTACCCCTCTTAGAATAAAACATTCTCAGAAAAGGAGAGCCAGTTGTACAATTTAATGGTAAGACCCACTCCCCAACCTAAGCACCCTTATTACACTGCAAATGGAGGTCATTTCTGAGAGATCCACTGAGAGTTCCACTGGTTAGGTCTTGCTGTGGCCAGTTTTAAAGCCCCGTTTATCTCAATATTCACTAATTGTTTCAAATTAGACCTGTGAACACAGGCTTTAGGCCTCTATCAAAGTTTCCCAGCAGGAATCAAAATGTTTCCACAATGAGCTGATTACAGAGAAAGCTGCAGCTTCAACAGAAGAATTAGCACCCAGCATGCTCTTTCAGAAGGAAAATTTAGCTGTTTTCAAAACATCTGATTTTTTTTTCTTTCAGCTTATGTTTGTCTAGCAGGAGAAACTAAATTGCTTTAATTCTGAAAGGCTTAAATTATATGTTTTATTTGATCAAGCTATCCCCTGCTGAAAATTCTTCAGTTGTATTCCATAGCTTTGAGAATAGAATTCAAGTTTCTTGGCATAGCACGGAAAAAAATCGACATGATTTTGTTTCTGTCTATGTTTCTAGTTTCACAATTTACAAAGTTCATCCAGCGTAATACCAGTCTTAGGTTTTTATGGAAAAAAAAAAAAATCTGTGGACACAGAAATTTGAAAAATGCTGCAAATTTTAACCACTCCTGCATCCTACTCTTCACCTCCAACCCCTAGAAAGGAATGATCCTAAAAGGCTTTTGAGTGATGCTGTTTAACTTTGTTTAACTCATTGTTCCCAAAAGTTTGGCCACAAATGCTTTTTTTTTTTCTTTTTCCCTTCATCTAAATCTATTTCAGAAAAGACACTTTGAGAAATGCTACCCTGGCCTCACTTTCTCCCAGTTTCAGGCATACTGAACTTGTTTGTTCCTAAATTCCTCATGTTTCCTCTAAAATGCCATCCTCGGAGTAACCCCTTTGGGTCCCCTCCTGTGGGAGCTTTTCTGTCCTCTCAATAAATCATGCTTTCTCACTAAAAAATAAAATAAAATAAAATAAAATAAAATAAAATGCCAATTTTGGGAACTGTATATGCAATTTAATATTACTAAGAATAGAATATTGCAGTTTCCTAAAAGAATAAAATTTCAGTTTACTATTTTAAAAAATTCCTTTGACAAACACACCTTTGAATTTATCAAATTATCATGTCAGTCACTTCCTAAGGCAAATAACATTATAGAAAAACAAATTTTTTAAGTCAAACAGGGGAGGGGTGGGTAAAAAAAGAGAAAAAATATCAATTAAAAATTCAATGTAAAGTTAGCATTTGTGTTTCCCTGTTATCTTTAAAAAATGTGTAGCTACAATTCAAGTTCTAAATGCAGGCCTAGCAAGGTAGCTTACACCTCTAATTCCAGCACTTTGGGAGGCTGATAGGGGAGCTTGAGGCCAAGAGTTTGAGGTTACAGTGAGCTATGACAGTACCACTGCACTCCAGCCTGGGTGACAGAGCGAGACCTTGTCTCTAAACACTCACACACACCCCCCAAAACAAAATAAAAAAACAAATTCTAAATACAAGCATAACTTGTTTTTACTTGAAAAATTAAAAAAAAATATATATATACACACACATACATATAACATCATAAACAGAATGGAACAAATATAGCTTTTTTTTTTTTTTTTTAGTCGGCACCTCATTCTGCTGCCCAGGTTGGAGTGTAGAGGCATACTCACAACTACTGCATCCTCATTCTCCCGGGCTCAGGCGATACTTATGCCTGAGCCTTCCAAGTATCTGGGACTACAGGTGTGTTCTACCAGGCCCGGCTAATTTATTTATTTATGTATTGTAGAGACAAGGTCTTGCCATGTTGCCCAGAGTAGTCTCGAACCCCTGGGCTCAGGCAATCCTCTCACCTAGGCCTCCCAAAGTGTTGGGATTACAGACATGAGCCACCATGTCCAGACCTAGGAACAAGTATAACTTTTTAATAGCAGCCACCACAAGAAAAATCTAGATTAGAAAGAGCAAGATTAAATTACAAGTATTCAGCCAGGCATGGTGGCTCATGCCTGCAATCCCAGTGCTTTGGGAGGTCTCAGGCGAGAAGACTGCTTGAGCCCATGAGCTTGAGACCAGCCTAGGCAACAATGTGAGACCTCGTCTTTACCAAAAAAATATAAATAAATAAATAAATAAATAAATAAATTAGCCAGGCATGGTGGTGCATGCCTGTAGTTCCAGTTACATGGGGGGCTGAGGCAGAAGGACTACTCAAGCCCAGAAGGTCGAGGTTACAGTGAGCCATGATCATGCCACCGCATTCCAGTCTGGGTGACAGAGTGAAAACGTCAGCTCAAAACAAAAAAATTTTTTGACAAGTTTTCATCTTATACTACCACCTCCATGGGCATAAACTTACAACCTGATATCAATGTCAACATAATTCAAAGAACCAAATAAATATGTGGAAGAGTTGAGACTCCACGAACCCGTTTCCTTTTTCTTTCAGTGTTTAGTTGACATCTTTCTCCTACTTAATGTTTTCAATATAGAGTTTGTTTTTGAGTTTTTGTTTTTGAGTTTTTGTTTTTGAGTTGGGGGTCTTATTCTGGCACACAGACTGGAGTGCAGTGGCACAATCATGGCTTACCACAGCCTCGACTGCCTGAGTTCAAGTGATCCTCCTGACTCAGTCTCCCTATCTGCTGGGACTACAGGCACACAACACCATGCCTGGCTAATTTTTTGTAGAGACGAGGTCTCACTATATTGTCTAGGCTGGTCTCAAACTCCAGGGCTCAGAGATCCTCCCACCTTGGCTTCCCAAAGTGCTGGGATTACAGGTGTGAGCCACTGTGCCTCGTCATAGAGTATATTTTGGAATTGCACACGCATAATTGCATAATATTATGCGGACTTCTATTGGGTGTTAAAATGTCAGAGATGTTGGTGATTACATGGATCAGAAGGGATACAAGACTTGATGTATACATTTTTTGACCATACTCTTAATAAGCTGGGATTCCTTGGCTGATAATCTGGATATCAGAGCTCTCTCTTTATTTATTTATTTTTTGAGTTGGAGTCTCACTCCGTTGCCCAGGCTGGAGTGCAGTGGCATGCTCACGGCCACCTCAGCGTGGACCTGCTGGGCTCCGGTGATCCTTCTGCCTCAGCATTCCAAGTAGTCAGAACTATAGGTGTGTGCTACCACACCTGGCTCATTTTTTTGCTTTTTTGTAGAGATGAGGATTCACTATATTGCCTAGGCTGGTCTAAAACTCCTGGGCTCAGTGATCCCCTCACCTCAGTCTCCCAAAGTGCTGGGATTACAGGCTTGAGCCACCGTGCCTGGCCCAGATCTCTCTCTCTCTTTCTTTTTTTTTTGAGTTGGAGTCTCACTCTGTCACCCAGACTGGAGTGCAGTGGCCACTCCCGGCCACCGCAGCCTTGACCCGCTGGGCTCTGGCGATCCATCCACTTCAGCCTTCCAAGTAGCTGGAACTACAGGCGCGCGCTACCACGCCCGGCTAATTTTTTTTATTTTAATTTATTGTAGAGATGAGGTCTCGCCAAGTTGCCCAGATGGGTCTCGAACCCTCAGGCTCAGGCAATCCACTCACCTCAGCCTCCCAAAGCGCGGGATTACAGGCTTAGCCACTGAGCCCGGATCAGATCTCTCTTTTGACCCAAAGATTTGTTATCAGTAACATTGCACAACTACTAATGTATTATAGTAAAAAAAAAGATTTCATTGTGACCAGGAGTAATGAATTGATTGCATCCTGGGCTATGAGACATAGCAATAATAAAATTGCTGCATAATTTGTGCCTACTGGAGTAGTAAAATTATATTATCTTTACACAAAGAGAAAGTCTCAAGTTAAATACATTATCTTCTTTTTGTGGGATAAGGCATCCACAGCGGTAATAAGGCTGTGAAAAACAGCAATACAGTGGGTAACAGTCAAATGGGAAACAAGTGGTTGGTCAAAAATCAGGAGAGTCAAGTTTTTTGGTTTTTTTTTTGAGTTGGAGTCTCACTCTGTCGCCCAGGCTGGAGTGTAGTACCATGCTCATGGCCACCACAGCCTTGACTTGCTGGGCTCAGGCGATCCTTCTACCTCAGTCTTCCAAGTAGCTGGAACCACAGGCATGTGCCACCATGCCCAGCGAATTTTTTGATTTACTGTAGCGGTGAGGTCTCGCCAATTTGCCCAGGCTGGTCTTGAACCCATGGGCTTGGCAATCCTCTCACCTCGGTCTCCCAAAGTGCTGGGATTACAGACGTGAGCCACCACTCCTGGCCTGAGAGCCAAGTATTGATTCTTGCTTTTCTATTGAGCACTTGAACCGTAGATGAGTCACATCTTCTGGGATTTTGAGAATGTCAGGGGTGGGGTAGGAGAGCAGAAAAAGAAAAGACCCCATGGGCCAGGTACAACTAAAATGCAAGTCTCCTACTTCCTAAAACAGCAATCTTTTAATTATGCCAGTGATCCCCAGACTTTTATATTAAATTTTAAAACAATAATCCCTCTACTTAAATTTTGCCAAAGGTATGAACATTATTATAAAAACTTAACTCATCAAGTAAATGACATAATTAAAAATAAAAAGACACAAAAAATATGGCAGAACATAATCTTAGATGGCTGGACATCCCTTCATATGCTACCAAAATCTAGCTGAAGAGCCAACTAAAACTTTTTGGGATTCTCATTCCTCAGCTAGAAGATTATTTACTCATAAAGTTATTTTAAAGCTCTAAAATTCCATGTTTATTTTGTATTTGAAGTACTTCCATTTCCTTCAACCATTTCTCTTAAACTAAATTTCCTTCCTCAAGCTGGTTGCTCTTCAGGGTTTGAAGGTCTCTACTCAAAAACAAGGCTTGTTCAAAATTGAACAAAATGCCCCCAGATAAGAACCATTCCATTCAGGCAACCACCTGATGAGTGTGGAGCTGGAGTGAGGAAGAAAAGTACCCAATATTCTCATATAACCAGTAAAAAGAGTTCAATTCCTTGAGGCCTTCTCTCGGGTGTATTTCCTCCCCTCCGCCCCCACTTGTTTCTCCTTCCACTCCACTCTCTCTCTGGTAACATGAAAGTCAGAAACTGGGAAATGTCCAGAGCTGGCAACCCCACGGCTATCTGCTTAGGAAGTATATCAGCCAGAGAAAGTTGATTCCGTCCAAGAGACTCTGCACTAATACGAAAGCAATTTACCCTGGTCATTCACAAATTCAAGAAATACTACAGAAGACTTAAATGCAAAAAGTGCTAGATTAAGCACTGAACTTTATCAAAGAAACATATAAGGACAGGATATAGTCAATCTAAAGCACACTATAAACTGCCTATAAACTAATGTGTAAGTTACAATTCAAAAAATTTAATTATAATAAACACCTCTGTCAAGTGCTCTGAAGTACACATAATGTGTGAGCTGGACCCTGTTCTAGAGATATATATTAAACTTGACTGCCAACCCATCATATGATCATTAACAGCAGGCTATTCTTTTAGTAAGGCTGGTTAATTAATGACTACAAAGTTTAAAAGGCACTTCTGCCATCTTTGGAACCACTTTCAGTTTTTAATTAAGAATAAGGTTATTATCAGGCAAATTTATTTTTATCCCATATACTTCCTAGCACTTTGAGATCTGTTTTTCAAAAACTACAATTTCCTTTAGTGATTTTCCCAAAGAAATTCAAATGAAGCAAAGTGTGATTTACTTTTAAGTGAAAGCTTAAGAAATGAACACTGTAAGCTCCTTCATCAGGTTTAGTGCCCCATTCACCAGCAGCTGCCTGTCAAACACCATGAAAACACTGTCCCTGTGATTCTGCCATGCAGAACAATGCCTTAAGGCACCACCATGTGTCTTAACAGTGCCTGCCTCTCACAAAGAAACTTGAAAGCTTTGTTCACAGATGCAGGGATCTACTGTTTTATTAAACTTTTTCTTCCTATCAGAACTTTAATAAAAAAATAGTTTCAGAAAGTTTTTTAAAAAAGTAAATTATATCTTGAATGACAATTATGCTTCTTCCCACCAATAAAAAATTTCACTACAAAACATCTTTTTTTTTAATGATGAAGTTTATATAATAGTATAGATGATACTTTTCAACAACCCAAAGTGGACTTTAACTATTTCAAAAAACATCGAACTAATTAACAGCATTTATGGAAGCAGGCATAATAAACCCAAAGATGTAGAGAAACCCAGAGAAAACCTTACTTAGCTCAAAATAACCTAAAACCAGCCTTCAGAAGTTGCTGATTTGTATTCAAAAGACACAGAAAGATTTTATGAATATCAATTACTCCCATAAAAAGAGATTCAGCAAATCTTCTGAATTATATTTTTATTATATCCCTGAAAGTGATTACTTTACCAAGTACTTTCAAACATCCTTTTATTTTTTTCTCTCCAGAACTGCTTCTTGCTTCTTTTCTGTCTAATCACATTTTATTTACCTATTTAGTTATTTTTAACATTAAGTAATTTAATTTTATTTATTCATCCATGCATTCATTCATTAATTCGTTTATGATTTTGGCCAATCTGGTAAGTGAAAAATAATTTCTTATTGTTTCTTTTTCTTTTTGAGTTGGAGTCTCACTCTGTCGCCCAGGCTAAAGTGAGAGGCACAATCATGGCTACTGCAGCCTCAACCTGCTGGGCTCAGACGATCCTTCCACTTCAGCCTTCCAAGTAGTTGGGACTACAGGTGTAAGCCACATCAGGCTAATTTTTTGACCTATTGTAGAGACTAGGTTTGGTCAAGTTGCCCAGGCTGGTCTGGAACCCCTGGGCTCAGACAATCCTCTTGCCTCTGCCTCCCAAAGTGATGGGATTACAGGTGTGAGCTACTGTGCTTGGCTCATTATTTCTTTAACTTGCAATTCCCTAATTACTGGTAAACGTAACATTTACCAGTTACCTTTATTTAAAAAAAAATTGACAAGTAAAAACAGAAATTTCACTAATAAGATTAATCTTCATTCTATTAAAACACCATCTATGTCACTGTTTTCTGGTTTTCTATTTCTGAGAAGTTACAATAATTCTCTCTCTCTCTCTTTTAATTGTTAGAGATGGGGACATCTTGCTATGCTCACTACAGCACTGAATTCTGGGGCTCACGCAATCCCTCTGACTCAAGTTCCTAACTAGTTGGGTTTATAGGTGCGTGCCACTGTTCCTTGGCTTTCAATTAATTTTTATGTATACTAGAACATTAAAGTCCTATTTAAAATTTAAGATCTACTTTTAAAAATGTAGATTCATACACAAGCACCTGCTGTCCCTCTGTGTGCTCTAGTTTTCACTTCTGGTTTCCTTTGCAGGGCCCCCTATTCTTTATTCCATAAAGATTCTTTCAGGTTTTTCCTTAGAATATTTCTTTTAGCCAGTCTCTCCACTGACTGAATTTATCTACTCTCACACTTACCTTTAATTAGTTTTGATATACTGATGTCACTCCAAACTGTATTCAAGTTCAGATCTCTCTTTGGAGCTACAGACTCAGACACATTCCATTTAACCTGTCCAACCATTAATTACCTTCTTTCTTCCCAAGTCTTTTCTGTGCAGCAAAAGGCATCAAATCACCCTGGATGCCCAGGCAAAAAAGCATGATGTTGCTCTTGATTTCCCCTAAATGTTCAACTTAGTCTTGAGAAAGGCTAGTTTACAATCGAGCACCTCGAAGCAATCAACTAGTCTTGTTAATTATATCTTGAATATATCTCTTCCCTCTCCTCATGTCACTCAAGTAAGTTTTGAACTTTCTTCAACTCATTTTCCAAATTGTGAAGCCAGAATGATGTTTATGAGACATCAATCTGAAATATCTCTTCCAGTTTCTCTCTCTAGCCTTGTTCCTCATCCATTATAACTCCAGTTAAAACTAGCTATACTGGACTTCTTTTGATTCCTTTTTCTGTTCTCTATCAACCCTGGACTTGCACATATAAATCATGACATGCATGTCATGCTTTATATCTCTGCTTGTATTTTGCTTCCTCTAGAAAGATTTCCCTGAACTCTGAACCCCGAAGATGGTGCTAGTTATCTCAAAATGTGTTCTTACAGCACCCTGTCCTGTCTTCATTGTATTTTCCACATTATACAACATTTGTTTATGCAACTATCTACTCTACTAGACAGTTCTTTTTGTGAGAACCTGGTCTATATCTTTTTTTTTTTTTTTGAGTTGGAGTCTCACTCTTGTCGCCCAGGCCGGAGTACAGTGGCACGCTCACAGCTACTGCAGCCTCGACCTGCTGGGCTCAGGCGATCCTCCCACCTCAGTCTTTCAAGTAGCTGGAACTACAGGTGCAAGCCACCACGTCCAGCTAATTTTTTGATTTATTGTAGAGGTGAGGTTTCGCCATATTGCCCAGGCCCGTCTCGAACCGCTGGCCTCAGGTAATTCTCTTGCCTCGGCCTCCCAAAGTGCTGGGATTATAGGACTGAGCCATTGCGCCCGGCCTATATATCTTTTAATTAGCCTCACAATTAGCAAAGAGTGGTTGTATAATAAATATATTATGAACAAGAACATGCACAAATGAATAAATGCTTAGATGAATCAATTTAATACCCAGTCCTGTGCATTCTGATTTAAAGAACGCTCAGGAATAAAATTGAGAATTAGAGAGCAAAAGGCCTTCACTGCCCACACTACTTGTCTCAGGAGATTCTCGCACAGCAACAAGCTTCAGAAGCTGCTACTGGAAGCCACTCAAGAAGGATGATGGGGAGTTTGCAGGCAAATTTTCACTGGCTAATCATACTTCTGAGTTCTAGGAGGTGACAGTGGCAGGGGATAAGACAGGGGTGGGGTAGGAAGACAGGGCCTGTTACCACTCTCATCTCAAACAAACTTGATTTCTGTCTACAACTTAACGCATTTTCGTATGAGAGCAAGGAAGGGAGGATGACGCCTTTCAATAGCAAAGTTGGGTGAGAGAACAATAGGAGACAGAGAATAAATACTTACATCTCACCACAAACAAAATATACAGTAATGAAACTGTAATACCTAAAACATAATTTAAGCCAGTATTTTAAATGGCAGCTCAGACACCAATCTCCACCAACAAAGCATCAAAGAAACCTGGGTTCATAACAAAATGCTTACCCCCTGGGTTCTTCTTCATGTCCTCTCCCCTTCTGGATTTTAATCCACTGTTCCAACTGCTGCATTGAATTCGTTCTCTGTATGACTCGATCAGCCTCTGTGTATAAAGGCCCTGTATTTGGGTGATTTCCACCTCTGAGATCTGCCAGGCTAACATTGATTGTTCTGTTCTCTGAACTGTTCATGTTGACGGGTCTGTAGTGTGCAGCCTGAGCTGGGCAGGCTGACCCGCTCTCGTATTCAGACGGCAGAGAATTTAATTTTACACTATTAATTTTTGTTAAGGGTCTATCTTGACCATCCTTTTGAAACCCGTATTTTTCAGCTTCTAATGCCTTTTTTTCTTCAAGTTTGCTTATTTCCTTGTTTTTCTGATTGTTTTGGGCCTCTGGCTTAATTAGCACTCTATGATTGGAAAGGTTATTGGTTTCTTTAGTTGGTGCATTTTCAGAAGTAATCTTGTCCACTCTGAAATCAGAGAAGAAAAATCACAGTAAATCAGATGAAATAATGCATATGTTATTTCAGGGATTCAATCTAGGATAAATTTGACTTTATGGAGGTGGGAGGAGATGTAGGACTGGAAAAGGTCACAGAGAACAAGTGTGCACAAATCTCTTATGCTGTGGTATTAACATTCATGCACGGCCGGGCTCGGTGGCTCAGCCTGTAATCCCAGCATTTTGGGAGGCCGAGGTGAGTGGATTGCCTGAGCCTGCGGGTTCGAGACCCACCTGGGCAACTTGGTGAGCCCTCATCTCCACAATAAATCAAAAAATCAGCCGGGCGTGGTAGCGCATGCCTGTAATTCTAGCTACTTGGAAGGCTGAGGCAGAAGGATCGCCAGAGCCCAGCAGGTCGAGGCTGCGGTGGCCGGGAGCAACCACTGCACTCCAGTCTGAGCGACAGAGTGAGACTCCAACTCAAAAACAAACAAACAAAAACCCCCCCGAAAAAACATTCATGCACAACACCAGAATGTATAAACAGAAAGGGGAAAAAGAAAAAGTACTAGAGGATAAAAAGTGATGTTTGCCCCACCATTAGAAATCTGGAAATAAAGCTAATAAGATTTTCCTATGACAGTTAAACCATGAAATCCACACTTAAAGTACCATAGTCCCTTCAAATAAACAATATGGCTCCCAGCCAGGAAAGCTAGCTAGCTCATCATGAGGCAAACATGGGTCTGCTTGTGGAAATGGTTGCAACAGGAAATTACAGTCTAATGTGATTAAGCATATGATAAGCCATATTACTAACTCTTTGTATTCAAGAGGACCTGAGTATGGATTTCAAATACTTGAAGTCAGACTGCATGTGCTCAGCTTGCAACTCTGCCTCTTACCAGCTGTGTCTTTGAGCAAGGTGCTGAAAACACACAGTACCTGCATTTCCTCTTTGGTAAATGAGTACAATTATATATCATGAAGGCCATACCATCGTTGTGAGAACCAGATGAGTTAATGAATGGCTGGCCAGACCTTATCATTATAATTTCATCTCATCAAGCACTTTTGGGCTAGAATCTGTCATTCCATGTCCACCTGCCCACCAGAAGTATGTGCTAGTTAACAGTGCGTGTCTGGGCCACTTGACAGTTGTACTTGAGCTGCTAAATCTAGGTCTTTTTGATGAGAATCAGCTTCCCTGAGCCTAATCATTTCCAAGCTCTCACAAGATCAATCTGAGTGTCTGAACCTACAGGAAGCTGCCAAGATCATGCCATTCTAGGAGGCCTCTCAGGAACTGGCCAACCCCCACATTTCTTTTTTTTTTTTTTTTTTTTGTCGCCCAGACTGGAGTGCAGTGGCCGCTCCCAGCCACCGCAGCCTCGACATGCTGGGCTCCGGCAATCCTTCCGCCTCAGCCTTCCAAGTAGCTGGAACTACAGGCGCGCGCTACCATGCCTGGCTAATTTTTTGATTTATTGTAGCGATGAGGTCTCACTTGCCCAGGCGGTTCTCAAACCCGCGGGCTCAGGCAATCCACTCACCTCAGCCTCCCAAAGGCGCGGGATTACAGGCTAAGCCACCGAGCCTGGCTCCCCCACATTTCAATACATAATAATGCTCCTATCAGAACCTAAATGTGGTATTGCTGCCAATTTTTATGATGTGTGGGAACTGCACACATGTATATACATATATCTATATTTAACTATAGATAAAGATATATAGATACCTAGATAGTTTAGAATATGGTCACTGAGAAAAAATTTTTTAAAAAGAGTGACAAGTTATAGATTATCTACATATTTAGGTTAGATATAAACCATATCTTGCAGACTGAAAGCAATATTAGACACTGAGAAAGTTTACGGAGATAGATTATGGGCTCTTATCCCTGGAAAAATAAAAGTCATAGAACTTTTATACTAAAATCATATATGAAAAAAAATTTTTAAACTTATTTACTCTAGTCTATTACAGGTATTATTTACAATTAGAACTGTGGGGCCTTTTTTCCTTCTCTTTATTTTTTCCTCAAAAACTTATTACTGGAGAAATAATCAAAAAGGCACTTTTCTCTCAATGGAACTAAGTTGACTATAAAAGTAGGCTAAGATAACATAAACAACGTAAAACTTGTGACCTGATTTTTAAGAGTGACATTTAAGTTATTGCAGAAAACACACTGATAGCTATAAAATGAAGATAATCGGCCTAGAGATGGAAATTATCCAAAGAATTATCTATTATATTTAGATTTTTCTTTTTTGTCATCATCGACTTGTGTACTAAGGGACTATGACATAAAAGTTAATAGGTGAAATACTTTATAAGTTTAATGGAAATGAACTACCTAGTTAAAAACTGGATGCTTTTATTTCTTATGTAATATGTCCTTATAAATATTTTAAGTATTCTTGTCATATAGCAAAAGGAACCCATTACCTTAAAACTAAGCAAACAAAAATCTCTCTATACTTATGAAATGAAATATTACAATAATTAGGTACTTTAGGTTGAATGGCTAAACCTAACAGAGTGGGATAAAAAGGTCAACTGCTAAGAAAAGAAGAAAACATATTAATTCCTACAAGATAACACTAACTGACTCCAGGCTGGGCACAAAAATTTTGGCAAACTGAGCAAATTACACCAACACAACTGGCTTTAAAAAATGTATAGGCACATCATCGATGAACTATTTGAGGTTGCCAGAAGGCAAACCAAATAATTGACTGTCATCTTTATTAGTCCAAATTATGATAGATTATTAGATTTCAGAGCGGCAAATTCAGTAAAAGAAAATGGAAACAAGCTGAAATCCTGAGAAAAGTATAACATAGGATAATGGTTGGGCACAGTGGCTCACACCTGAAGTTCCAGCACTTTGGCAGGCAGAGGTGAGAGGACTACCTTATCCCACGGGTTTGAGATCAGCCTGGGCAATATGGCGAGACCTCATCTCTACAATAAATCAAAAAATTAGGCTGGGCTCGGTGGCTCAGCCTGTACTCCCAGCAGTTTGGGAGGCCGAGATGAGTGGACTGCCTGAGCCCACGGGGTCTAGACCCACCTGGGTCACTTGGCAAGACTTCATCTCTACAATAAATAAAAAATTAGCCGGGCATGGTAACACACGCTTGTAGTTCTGGCTACTTGGAAGGCTGAGGAGGAAGGATTGTCGGAGTCCAGCGGGTTGAGGCTACAGTGGTCAGGAGCATGCCACTGTACTCTAGTCTGGGCAACAGAGTGAGACTCCAACTCAAAAAAAAAAATTAGCTGGACATGGTGGTGCATGCCTGTAGTTCCAGTTACTTGGAAGGCTGAAGTAAAAGGATCACCTGAACCCAACAGGTCAAGGTTGTGGTGGCTGTGAGCGTGCAACTGCACTCCAGCCTGGGCGACAGAGTAAGACTCTAATTCAAAAAACAAAACAAAACAAAAAACTATACTGAAATTATCTGGACATAAAAGTTTTGGTTATTATAGTGATTTCTGTATTCCAAACAATTTCATTAAAATTTTACTCTGAAGTTAAAACTATTGAAGATTTTCAATGAACTATTTTCACCTACACATTTTCTCTAGTTATCAGTGCTAATTATCTCATCTTTATGTCCATTCAGGTAACTTTTATTTTATTTTTATCTTATTTTATTTTTTGTAGCAATGGGATCTTGCTGTCATTCAGGTAATTTTTACATATGGAATTCTAAAAGCGGATTTTCCTTCTATTGGCTTTTGACCTAGAATATGCATATGACTGAGGTGGCTTTTCTTAAAAATAGTTGTCCTATAGCTCCAACCCTGGGCCCTCTCGTCTATTCTTCCCAGCTCTAATTACTAGTGGTTGGTTAACTGGATTTGTACTTGATATTTACAAAAATAGCACAAATATATAGCATCAACCTAAGTCCTCTAGACAAAAAGTCAAAAGTCTTTACTAAAATAAAATGCACACTAAAATAAGAAAAAAAAGGACTAAAGATCTACATTGTATCAATCTGTAATTTCCTAAGAAAGGTCAAATTAGAATCTTCCTTACAAATTAGCATCTTCCTTACATAAAATATGTGCTCAGTTGTCACTATCTTGGAAACAAATTTAATCGCCTTATAAATATTTATTCAAGTTACAGAAATGTAATTTTTAAAAAAAATGCACACTATTTAACCTCTACTTATGTAGTTTGAGAAACAGATTTCCTCTGCCTAGCTCTCAATATAGTTGAAGAAATTAAATTATTTCATAACTTCAAGCAGGGAAAAACACATAGATAAATTTTAACAGCACATGTGTATATTATCAAGGAATCTGAGTAGTGGAGTTTCAAAATAAAGAAGGAAGTAGATATATTTAGAAGTAATCTAAATGCTTGAGGAAAGATTTTCTGGAGACATCCATCACAAAACAATCAGAATTAATTTAAAAATGCTGAAGAAACAAAGCTATCAAAATTTCTTATTGTAATTTATTATGTCTCAAAAAACAATTAAATTAACTTCATAAAAATGCATTCTTTTCTAAGATTTAGGATCTTAAGAAACACTGTCTGGAAGGATAAAAATCTGTGTAGCTTTAAGTAACAATTAAAAATGTACTTACCGGAAATTAAAGGTAATTCTGTAAGAAGAAAGAACATTCAGTTTGAAAGTTAGGATTCTGTATTTACCCAAATACATTGATAGGTGAAAATGAGTGAAGAAGAAAAGTGGAATAAAAATGTAGGTGGTATCTCATAACAAAAGGAGTACTGATATAATACAGAACATAAATTAATTCCTGCTTTCTGAAGAAAGAATGATTTTATAATATGACTATTAAAATGATATGTACTAATGATGATGACATATTTGCAAGGCATGGGATAAAATAGAGGTAGAAATCACCATTATTTTTTCTACAAGCCTTTACCTTTTCACAGGTTCTGTCTGCACTAGGGCAGCATCTAACATGGCTTTCATCCACAATTCCATTTCCTTTCCTGTATCAGTGCAGAAATAATAGGTCCGCATGTTTGGATGGGCTGCCTGATTGAAAACGACACGATCATTTTAAATAAAAATATGAGTTTCTGCAAAAGAAAAAGAAAAAAAGATAAGTGGTTCCTTACATAAATCACTGCTATCAAATTTCAAAGAAAGCAGACTTGTCTTTTATATGAGATACAGAGAAATGACTTTAGGAAAAAAATAGCCATTAACTTGAAAAGATATTATTATATTTTTTTTCTCCTAACTTTTCCCTTCTTCCTTTAGTTGTGTGCAACCTAAAAAAATTTTTTAAAGTGTAGGGGAAAGAAAAAAGGCAAGAAATGAAGCACTTTGTGGTACCTGTTCTACCTACACATTTTTAGCAATTCACACCTCTATATTCAAGAATAATGTTCTAGAGCAATCGGCAACAAAATTAATAGAGATATACATGTTATAGCATCTCCCTCTTGTTGTAACAATTTCTTTAGTCCCCGAAAGGTGCTGCTGTTAACGTATTTTGTAGAATCTTTATAGGTACCTATACCCAAAACACAAAAGATTTATACATGATCCAAAATGATATTTCCTCTTAGTTTTTCAACTTTCAGAGTTAAAATGTAAATATTTGGGGTTCAAGAAGAAGGACTATGGAACTGGTAAGAGGTTCTGTTTTTTATGGTGGTTCAATCTGCCACTGTACCAGAAGGAAAACAAAACAAAGAAGATGACTTCTGGGCATGGTGATACACACCTGTAGTCCCAGCTACTTGGAAGGCTGAGGCAGGAGAATTACTTGAACCTAGGAGTTTGAGTCTGGCCTGGGCAACATAATGAGACCTTCTGTCCTTTTCTTTTCTTTTTTTTTTTTTTTTAAAAAGGAGAAGATGCTGTTGTGAGACTGCTAAACAAGCTGTGAACTCTTACCCTTGGTCTGAAATGGCATAGATGGATAGCAACAGTAGCTGTGTCAAAGCAGGGGGAAAAAAGGTCAAGGTGAAGAATTCTATGGAGGAAAATTCTCAATTTCCATTAAAAATATCTGTGACCGTTCCTATTAGATATTCAAAGACAAGGAAAAACAAAGGCTATTTCAACCTAGAAGAACGTAAAGGGAAGGTATAGTCTGCTAAGTAAAAAAAAGATGAGAGGAGTAAAACTGCAACCACATACTATACTCTGAGATTTTGAATATCTGCTTTATGTATTATGTCAAATTAGCTTCTTTGAATTTTTTTAGGATACAAATAAATTCAGTAACCATAGTCTTTAAATTATGACATGACTAAGAAACTTCATTTGACTGTATAAAAGAAAATTATTCACAGAAACAACTAAAAAGCTCTATGCTGTTAAAATAATTAAAACAACCACAAAGTACCACTGGACTTTCTCCGAGTGGGGTTTTGGAAATATGAATAAGACCACCACCCAAATCTGTGATCAGTGAAAGGCATGCTGGGCTGCTGGTAGGATGATCCAGTTCAAGCTATGACTCAAGAAACTAGTAAACCCACCCACACTTGCCCTCTGTCAAATAGAAGTATTTGCTAGAATATATCAAAGTACCCAATCTAGCTTTAAGTTTCAAACTTGTGTTCAGTAATTGTCTATAAAGTCTCTACTTACCATTTTGATAAGCAGTAGCATCAATGTCAACAGATTTAATAGTAAAGTAGCTCATAAATTCAGAGGAAACACCACCACAGAAGAGAGAATTGAAACAGCAATTACTATTCTTATTACAGATAAAATACAAGTAAAACTAAAACAAGTAATTACAGAGAAAATATACCTAACATTCAGTGGTCACTGCTATTTTAACACTGTGCTTTTTTTTTTTTTGAGTTGGAGTTTCACTCTGTCACGTAGACTGGAGTGCAGTGGCATGATGACAGCTCACTGCAGTCTCAACCTGCTGAGCTCGGGTGATCTTTCCATCTCAGCCTACTGAGGAGTAGCTGGAACTATAGGCATGTGCCACCACACCCAGCTAATTTTTTGATTTACTGTAGAGACGAGGTCTCTCCAAGTTACCCAGGCTGGTCTTGAACCCCTGGGCTCAGGCATTCCTCTCACCTCTGCCTCCCAAAGTGCTGGGATTACACATGTGAGCCACCGTGCCTGGCTTTGAGTGTCTAAAAACCCAGCAAAATACCCTACAAGTAGTACAAATTCAATAAACATTTGATAAATTGACAAAGAAAAAGATGTTAAACTCATAGCCAAATAATAGTGCTGATATCACACATGTACTTTACAAAGTTATTATTTTAAGTTATCATTATTGATCTTTGTTATAACATCCCAAAATATTTAGTTATTTCTCTGGTTTACACTGTTGATAAAGTTTATTTTGGTAAAGTCATTTAAATATAAAGCTATTCTTCTCTTATTCTCTGGTCTTTGTTCAAATTACCTTCTCATTGCGGTCACCCATCACTCAACCCTTTAGACCTACAACTATACCTTTCCTGCTCTTTTTTCTCCATAGCTGTAAAGCATTAATTAACAAAAGTTGTAAATCAGCTGCGGCCCTGAGTATTTTCAAAGGAGCATGGGAATTTAAAATTTAATCAATTTTGTAATGATACAGAAATTTCACCGTTAAACAGCAATATGTTATCCTTATTTCTCTCCTCTCCCTTAAAGTGAAATTTCCACATTAAACAAACCCTTTATACCCCTTAATTTAAAACTGGGCTCAGGCAATTCTTAAAAATAGGTGACCACTGAAATTTATTTTGGCCATAATCATAAACCAAAGAATGCACAATGGTTTTGAAGACAAAAAATTACCAGATTAGCATTAAAGTGGTCTCTTACTTGAGAGTGATTCACAAACCAGCAATATCACGAAGATTGGTAGGTAATACCAGTTAGGGGAAGGGATCTCAGGTCTGTGTGAATTTAATAATAGCAGACTAAACACCTAACTCCAATATTCTCTGCAAAGTACCTGATGATCATGATGTACCTGGACCTAAGAACACCTTTGCAATTACTCTATAAGTTCATAAATGTAATTATATTATTTTGGAAAAACACAGCTGTTGTCTCATATTACTCTCCCTCCAGATTTATTTAAAATATTAAAACACACAGTTCTTGAAAAAACGTGTAATGACCACCAGGACATCCATAACTATATTAATCAATTATTAGTATTCTGATACGCTTCTTTTATCTAGAATCATTTGAAAGCATAGACATGAAGACACTTGACCCCTAAATATTTCAGCATGTGCTTCTTAATTAAAGGAACATTATCCTACATAACCATAAGGCCATTAATACATTTTCAATATAAAAATCACTGTAACAGAACTATCGTTTTATAATAATCTGTGGATCAATATCCATTTTTTAATCAATGTAAGTTTCAAACACAGAATTTTAAAAATATAATTATTTCCTTACCTTAAAAGCATATTTGCGATTAATGTGATCCTCAGAGGTAAGCATAGCTATCTGAAAACTAGGTAACAGTATGCTTCCCAGGATACCCTCTTCTTTTTCATCTAAGGGATAATTTAAAATCTGATTAGAATTTTAAATGTTTTCATGAAGCAGAGTAAACTTATTTTGGCAAATCAAAAGGTTCTTGTATATAAATGAACTATATTTATGTTTAGGCAGGTCTTTATATGATTTTAAATGAAAATATCAAACAGCAGAAGTTATACTTCTTTATTTTCAAAGAGCTTGCCTACCCTAAGCAAATCAAAAATTGGTCCTACACATTAAAAAAAGTCAATTAGACATAAAATGCATACATTTGTTTGGTATATATACTGTATTCTACAAAGTCCTTTTACATATCATTCACTGAACTATATTAGCATATAATGTAATGGCACAGAAACTAATCCACTCGCATTTTTTTTCTTTACTTTTTGTAGAGACGAGGTTTCGCTATGTTGCCCAGACTGGTTTCAAACTCCTGAGCTGAAGTAATCTTCCTGCCTCGGCCTCCCAAAGTGCTGGGATTACAGTTGTGAGCCACCATGTCTGGCCTGACCCATATATATAGTAATATTTAAATACTCAACCATTCTAGCCCTAAACAAATAAAATACATGGCTTGCTTGGTTACACCTTCAGTCTTTGCTCAAAAATTTCATCAATGAGGCCTTCCTTGACTACTGTATTTTAAACTGCTCTCCTTTGGGAAGGTTACGACTTTATGCCCTCAATACTTCTAACATACTGTATGCTTTGGTTACCTACTTGCATATTATCTTTCTCTCTGCACTAGAAGGTAAGTTCCATGAAAACACTTTGAATGACAGTAGCAGATGCTCAAAAAATTTTGTTGAGTAAATGAAGACACATGTGAATACATATTTCAAGCTATGCCATAAAAACTATATGCTTTAAAAACATTTTACTTTGAAGGCTTGCTTTTTTTTTTTTTTTTACTAGTATTTCTGTTACACAGTAGAAGTAATGTGAACACATTACAGGCCTACAAGACAAGTGCATAAAATACACCTAGCAAAATGACAAAACATTAATCTTGACACAGCACAGATTCACACTATTAACTCGCTGCTTAGAGATATTTATGAAACTCGAAATGTATAGTTCATTGTTAGAGACCCATATGACAAGCCTTGCATTGGGTTGATGACCTCACCAACGAGAAAAACCATAAATGGGAAATAATTATTTTTATTATGCTTGCTGTATGTTTTTTAAAAAGTTACCACAAACATATCAAGGAATTTTATATATTTCCCACTCATTTCTAGAGTGAGTTGAAACTTCCAAAAAGGAAAAAGATGCATTAAATGAAGCCTTTTCCCCCATGGCTTTACTCATAAGAATGAAACAAAATTTTGCTTGTACTATATCATGCTCATTTAAGTACAACTCACTAATATAAAAAAGATTGAACAAAAGTACAGATTCAGTCTAAAAAGGAGGATAGTCAGAAATAGTTCACGAAGTCATCTTTATTAAGAAATCACCAAATAATATATCCTTTTGTGTCCCATAATAAAATAATCTTTCCTAAGCTGCTTCAGAATAGGTAGAGGCAGTGTAGCACAGGACCACCTTAGATGGTTTTCCAGCCTAATACTAATGAGCTGTGAGATACTGGGCAAGTTATTGATATTTAATATGTTTTGTTATCTATAAAACTAGGGATAATAGGGCTTATCTTACTCTACCTTTTAAATTTTTTTAAAATGAGTTAATATATATACGGAACTCAGCACATAAAGTGCTCAATAAGTATAGACATCATTATATAAAATTAAAGGCACTGCATATAAAATCTTCACCCTGTGAAACAACCATCCTAAGAGTTCTTCACTAAATTCTTCAAATGCTCCTAATCATGGATTCTTCTGTCTAGTTCTATGACCCAAGCACTGTATTATTCTCTATTATCTAGAGTGCTTCACAGAGTGACATGCAAAGAGCAGGTACTGAGTAATGTTTTTAGAATGAAGGAACTCTCCATGCGGTGTTGGAGACTGCACAGCTGCCTACTTTCTTCTCTTTCTGCTGTCCTTCCTTTCCTTCTCTGCCACAGCTGGTGGTTCCAAGAACATTCTCAATAAGCCTTCTACATCTAATCTCCATCACGGAGTTTGCTTCCTAGGGAATACAACCTGGGACAGGAGCTATAAGAATCTCAACATTTTATTGAATTCAAGAGACATTTTAGATTCTCCATTTCTACTTAGTCATCAAGACATTTGTAATAAGACAAAAAATACACACAATTACAACTGGGTAAATAAATAACCGGAAATACTCCAATACTCTTGGCTTCTAGTTCAAGTGCTAGAATGATTTTTCTAAAATGTACACATGATACCATTATAATACTTACATTCAAGATAGAGTTCAAATTCAGTAGGATGGCAAACAAACGCCCTCCATGCCTTGATCTACCTTAAAAAAAATTTTTTTTTTAAGAGATGGAGTCGTCGTATGTCATACTCAGGACTCTCAAACTCCTGAGCTCAAGTGGTCCGCAGCTTCCTGATTAGCTAGGATTACGCGCATGCACCACCATGCCCAGCTTAATTTACCTTTTAAACCTTAACTCCTGCTGGGTCTTCTAGCAATATAAGCTCCATGTATAGTTTTACAAATATGCCCGGCACGCTCGTGCTTTATATGTGATAAGTTCTTTGCACAGATCATCCTTATTTCCTGATTGCTTCTGTGTACACAACTGGCCAACATTCATTCTACATAACTGAGTACCTACTATGACACTCCTTCCAGACTCCTTCAGCTAATCTATGAGTTCTATAAGGATAGGGGTTTATTTTGTTCATTTTTGCATCCTACTACCTAGTAGACCATCTAGCGCCACAAAAAAGCTCACTGCCAGCCACTTTAGTCTAAGCCATCATCACCTCTACACAATAATTCCTAACTAGTCTCTTTGTTCCCATCTTTCTCTTTACAACTCATTCTCCCACAGCAGCTTGAGTGAGCTTTTAAAAATGTAAACCAGAGCATATCATTCTTTTGCTTAAAAACATACAACTGTTTCCTTATGGCATTTACAATAGAACCCAAACTCCAATAGAATCCTACATGGTGCAGTCTCCATTTCTCCCATCTCCTTTCCTATTGTTAGCCCCCTAAGCTCAGTACACTGGCTTCTTTCTGCTCCTTTAGCAATCCAAACACGTTTCTATCTTAGAGCCTTTGCACTACTTACTCCTCCTGCCCAGAACACTCCTCTCACTCTGGCTCTTCCTTATCATGGAGAACTTGCTATCTAAAACACCTGTTCATAGTACTAGTCCAAAGAAATCTTTTCCCTAAGCCCATCTTTCACATTATAGCTTTATTCCCCCCTAAAAAACACTTATTATGGTCTCGTTTATTTATTTACGCTTATTTACTGTTTCCCTGATCTCTCTAGAAGGTAAGCTTCATGAAAGCTTTCTCATAATGTTGTTTTGGCAGCACCTAGAATAAAACATGTCCTGCTCAATAAATATCTGTTGAATGAATTAAGTTCCATGGTAAGCTTTGTTGATAGGCTGACCATAGAATAGCACAATCTAAGTATTCTATAACTGTGGGCTCACTATATGCCTGACATATGGCAAAGAACAGTGGAAACTTGGGATCATCTGGTATTGACCGGATAATCTACCTCTACCTCTTGTAAAAAAAAAAGAAAAAAAGCAAATCACTTATTTTCTTTCCTGTTTTCCATATCTGCAAAACATGAACCTGATTTCTGAAAAATTCTGACAGCACACTTTGTATTTTAGTAGACTAGATGTTTCAAGAGACAAGAGATAAAAATGAATGGGGCCATTGTCCTCATCATACAAGAATAGAGAATATCTGGGTGGGGCAAAAACTTGTGATTAAGAGAACAGTGAATAACCCTATGAGTTCTGAAAGTAGGGTGCCTGAGTTCAAATCCTGACTGCCACTTGCAAGGTGTGAGGTCTCAGATAAGCTATTTGTATGTCAGTTTCCTTTTGTGTGAAATGACCATAAGATCCCACCTTATCAAGTGGCTGTAAGGACTGAAAATGAAATAAACCACCAATGTAACATGCTCGGCACAGAACCCAGCAAACGGTAAATATTGGGGGGAAAAAAAAGCAAGCTATGACCATCATCTTAATAAAATCTGATCATTTAAATTAAATATCTGACATTTCCTGTTGATAAAACAGTTAAAATGTACATCATATACTCCCAACAATTTGAAGAGCGGAACTGAGTTAAATGATATTTCTCTCCTTTCTACATTTTCTTCTTTTTTTATATTCCTCCTGTCTGGGAAACTACTACAATTTATAAATACACTGAATGTAAAATGCAGGTGGCTAATTATAGCAAGTTATCTCATACTCAACATGGATTCTGATTACCTTTAAATTTTTCAAATATCATTAGATTTCCTATTGTAATAAAAGTGATGAGCAGCAGCTTTCCATGAACAGCAACAGCAAATTACAAGGAATTCAGTGTTCTTTTTGTTGGAAATTAACTTTAATTTTTATACTAGAAATTTTAAAAATTAGAAATAATAAACATCTTGTTCTCATTTAAAGCTCAAACAGTCCATAAATATACTGAAAAAGAGAGGAAAACAGAAATTACAAGTTTAGGGATAATGCTTGAGATACAACTCCAAAGTTTCTGAGAGAGGAAGAAAACCTTTAAGGAAAACTGTAGAGCTTGGCCCTTAAATGAAGACAATCCCACAATTGCAGCCTGGTGAACACTCCATGACAAAATGTAATTTTATAGGTTTGGTTTATTCTGACTCAGCAGTACTTCATAACCACAGTTTGCAGGGGAGTAAAAAGAAAGAAACAATTCCAGCAATTCCAAACTTTGAAAGCTAATGATTATAATGCTTCGATACACAACTGTGGAATTTTGCTACTTATCTTTTCTGTAATCGAACAATTTAAAAAGTGTTAACTGGTTCTAAAATCTTGTTATATCTTGAAAATTACACTTCTTAAGAAAAGTCATACATTAGTAATTATGGATTGATAATCTAATTCTCCAATGACAGTTTCCAACCAAACTTCAGAGTAGGAAAGAGGGAGAGCATCCAGATTCATGATTTTATACTATAGCTAAAGCAGATTTCTCGGGAGAGCACTAGCTAAGAATGCCTTTCACTGGGAGGCATCATCTTTGTAATATCTAAATAATTCAAGTGGCACATGAACAGACAGAATTGTATTAATAAATGATTTACTAAGTGGAGAAAGTTGTTACTGTTTGGTTTTAAGAAGTTCAAAATAGGGCCAGGCACAGTAACTCACGCCTATAATTCCAGCACTTTGGGAGGCTGAGCTGAGAAGGCTGTCTGAGCCGGCACGTTCGAGACCAGCGTGGGCAACTTGACAAGCCCTCATCGTTATAGTAAATTTTAAAAAAATTAGCCGGGCATGGTGGTGTGTGCCTGTAGTTCCAGCTACTTGGAAGGTTGAGGCAGAAGGATTGCCTAAGCCCAGCAGGTGAAGACTGTGGTGGCTGGGAACGTGCCACTGACCTCCAGCCTGGGTGACAGAGTGAGACTCCAACTCAAAAAAAAAAAAAAAGTTCAAAATAAGTACATTTCTTTGTAATTTATTTTTTTGCTAATACATTGTAGTAGTCCTTGAAAATTTTTTTGAGTCAGAGTCTCACTCTGTCACCCAGGCTGGAGTACAGTAGAATGCTCATCACCTGCTGGGCTCAGGTAATTCTTCTACCTCAGCCTTCCAAGTAGCTGGAACTATAGGCATGAGGCACCATGCCCGACTAATTTTTTTTTTATTTATTGTAGAGATGAGGTCTTGCCAATTTATCCAGGCTGGTCTTGAACCCGTGGGCTCAGGCAATCCTCTCACCTCGGCTTCCCAAAGTGCTGGGATTACAGGCTCGAGCCACCACGCCTAGCAGTTCCTAATATTCTAATATCATTTGCTGGGGAGCAGAATTGGGTGTTTACTAGACCCATAAGTTAGATCTGACAAAATTGACATTGAGAAGAACCTCCTCAAACTAAAGATTTTATCTATTAAGAACTAAATTCAAGGACAGCATTATAGAGCAAAGATTCATATGCTCCTTATACAAAAACAAATCAGATTATGGAAACTGGACCAAAACTCAGACTAATCTGTTTGACACACAACAATGTCTTCTGTCATACCTGAAAAACTCAGAATCATATGTCAATGAAGAAAACATTTTCTTGATACTCTTTGTTGATAATAAAATAGCAGAGATATAACATTTCTTTTAAAAAGTAACTGATACTTAACATACACTATATGCAGTTATAAAATTACACACTAAGACAGTTTATCATAAACTTACCTCTATAATAAAAGAGGCAAAGGTCAGAAAGCACAAACCAGCGTTTCTTCCACAGCTTCATGCCAGTACTGTCCTGCATTAAATCAGCATATTTAAAGATTATGTTTTTCCATGTCAAACATAAAAACTCACTTTTGGTGTTTTTATTTAAAATAAACATTTAAAACAAGGTACGGTGCTATACGTGTAACATAACAAAACCACAATTTTGGCCAATCAAAAATTTGGAGGTAGTTTTCTAGGGACTTATATCATATTAGGATATTTCCAAGTAGACTGGTCTCAGAAAAGTAACACTGTCATGTAAAAAAAATATACTGAAGCAATTTGATTCGGTTTTGTATTTGTAAGCAATATGAAAAATTCACTCTTCTCAATACACAAATGCCTGCTAGAATGAGAATAATGTAACCATGCAGCAGTGTGTGCATTCTGGTAAGCCAGATTTAATAAATATGTTAATCTTCAACAAGAAGAAAAATGCGTGAATTGAAATTATTCCAAAGGTAATGAGATTTAAAAATGACTGTGAAGAAAGGAAACTTAATATACAAATACATAATACATTTCATAAACGTTTTTTCTTCCTATGCCTACAGTTTGGGTTTTGCTCATCATGCAGAAAAGAGTGCCTATTTGGCAGCTATTTCTAAGTTAATTTATTTCATTAAAATACCAGGCTCAAACAAAATTACAGTTTTAATAAAAATTACTTTCCCATATATAATACAGCAAAACTACAAGAGAAAATTAAACACTGATACCAAAAAAAGCTCAGTTTGATATGCATTGATTATTTTAAAATTTATTTATAATTGTGAGAATCATCTAATAACGAATTAAGAACTATAGAAATTAGCATGGGTAAAATCTCTCAAAGTAAAAAATGTATCCTTAAAATTGACAGTTACACCAAAAAAGAAACCAAAAAAAAAAAAAAAAGAAAAAAATTGAATGATATATGGTATATTCAGTTTTTTCATTGTATTCTTTTTTCAGTAGAGCTAATTAGCCCTGCAAACAAATATTTTCTATAAGTCACACATATCACAAAATTAACATTTTTGTTAGAGAAATTACTTGGTAACACTTTTGCAATACTAAATAAATCAAGGAGCTGGTCTAAATGCAGTGGTATTTACAACTAATTAATCACAACCAGTTATGGGTTTCTTTGTTCCTTCTCCACTGCCACTGCTTCACTTGACTAGCTAAAAAAAAAAAAAAAGTAAATAAATAAATAAATAAACGAAAGGATCAGGAAACAAGAACAAGAGCTTTTTTTTTTTTTTGAGCTGGAGTCTCACTCTGTTGTACAGACTGGAGTGCTGTGGCACACTCCCAGCCACCGCAGCCTCGGCCTGCTGGGCTCCGGCAATCATTCAGCCTCAGCCTTCCAAGTAGCTGGAACTACAGGCGCGCGATACCACACCCGACTAGTTTTTTGATTTGTTATAGAGATAAAGTCTTACCAAGTTGCCCAGGCGGGTCTCAAACCCGCAGGCTCAGGCAAATCCATTCACCTCAGCCTCCCAAAGTGCGGGATTACAGGCTGAGCCACCAAGCCCGGCTACAAAAGCTATTTTAAATAAGGAGTGCCATATCCTCTATTAGGGTCAATATTGCACTGAACTATTTGAACATAATTTGGACTTACTAGAAAGATTAGTTTAAAAATATGTGTGGAGAAATTCTTCTATTATAAACTAAGGGTACAAAAATCTTTTAGATTGGATAAGTTTAAATACTAGACAGCTAAAATATAGTAACTGATCTTTAAGTAAAAACTATGAGTTTTAATGAATACAAATTATTAGGTTATCTGAAAGCAGTTATTGAATTTAACAGAACAGACTGGCACCATCAATGAACTAATAATTAACTTGCTTTGAATCACCTACACATACGTAGAATCAGAGAGACAAAAGCAGACAGAGAACACAGGGTTCAGTGTGTTATCTGGTAGTCACTAATCTGAAGTCAGTTATCTGATAGTCGTTTATCTGAAACTCAGCTGCAGATAGTAAAGTACATGGCCTCTAAGAAATTAAATAATATCAAAATCCAAGGAGGTAATGTACATGCATCCTTACTCATTCCAAAACTAATGATAAGGTTCCAAAAAAGTTTAGTTATTAAGTTTCCCAGTCAGTGCAACAACATAAATTCAAACTTATCAGGGTCTCTGAGCATGAACCCTGGGTGAGCAAACAAAGAAGAAAATTTAAAAATCTCTAATTATTATCAGATTCTCTATAAATATAGGGAAGTATATAATTGTATATTTCTCTAATAATTTTTATATGAATAGAAAAATGAAGAATATCTTTGCATTTGTTTTTTCTATTTTGACATTTAAAACATATTTCTGCTTAGATATTTTTAGCATTCCTAACATTTTCATACACCATGTATTTAATTTTTTTTTTTTTTTGAGTTGGAGTTTCACTCTGTCGCCCAGACTGGAGTGCAGTGGCCGCTCCCGGCCACCGCAGCCTCGACCTGCTGGGCTCTGGCGATCCTTCCGCCTCAGCCTTCCAAGTAGCCGGAATTATAGGCATGCACTACCACGCCCGGCTGATTTTTGATTTATTGTAGAGATGAGGTCTCGCCAAGTTGCCCAGGCGGGTCTTGAACCCGCGGGCTCAGGCAATCCACTCACCTCAGCCTCCCAAAGGCGTGGGATTACAGGCTGAGCCACCGAGCCCGGCTCATATATTTAATTTTAAATCTAGAAGCATCCACGACAAACATACATACACAATCTCTGTTCTAAATCATGTCTACTCCCTGTTCTGTTGTCGCTATTCCTTTGACATTTTTCAGGGGTAAATAGTCCAAGAATCTGGGTGACTTCTCCACAGTTTTTTCTTAATTTTATGATTTAATATAACTGTCTTAGGTACACTCAGTCCACAAGGTTCCCTCTAATTCTGTCCTATGTTTCACATCAAACAGAAAACTATAAACATACCTGTTTATAAAGCCAACCTCGTCTGACCACAGGTGCATTAGGATTTCTTTTAATTGAATTTGACCTCTTTCCAAAATTATGAACTTTTTTTGAAGCTCGAGAAGCCTAAAGAGAAAAAAGCATGATAAAAAAATGTGTTATTTTCATCTTCTTAATTTTAATCACTTTTCAGATTTTTCCCAAGACTGCAGGACTTCAGTTTTTTCAGATAAATTATTACAATTCCACTTCTGTTGGCTTAGTTGTTTTGAGTGTAAGAATTCTGCATTAAAAAATTTCCTACCCAGGATATCACGTTTTGCAATCTTTTCTTTAAAACCTGGATATAAGCCGGGCTCGGTGGCTCAGCCTGTAATCCCGCGCCTTTGGGAAGCTGAGGTGAGTGGATAGCCTGAGCCTGCGGGTTCGAGACCTCGTCTCTACAATAAATAAATAAATAAATCAGCCGGGCATGGTAGCGCGTGCCTGCAGTTCCAGCTACTTGGAAGGCTGAGGCGGAAGGATCGCCGGAGCCCAGCAGGTCGAGGCTGCGGTGGCCGGGAGCGGCCACTGCACTCCAGTCTGGGCGACAGAGTGAGACTCCAACTTAAAAAAAAAAAAACAACAAGAAAAAACCTGGATATACAATTTTTAGAGGGATACTGTATGTGGCAGTATTTTATCCTACCAGCTATAAAAATGAATACACCTTGAGTAAAAATTAATAAATCCAAAGAATAAACAAAATGACAGACCTTTCTCCTTTATGTCTGCATTTATTTTTTAATTTCAATTTTTAATTTTAATTTTTTCTGAGACAGGA
>CAUYQG010205955.1:0-11476 GCA_963574415.1 Tarsius wallacei | reverse complement strand
TCCCTTGCAGTGAGTTGAATTTCCTCAAGGCAGTAGACTATTGGATCCTGCTTCTTTATCCAGCTTGATACTCTGCTTTTCAATGGCACATAGTAATCCACCACTACAAAATAAGGATGAAATAGAAAATCTTAAAGGCAGCGGGAGAGAAAGTTCAGACTATCTTCTGGGGAAAACCCATCAGAATAACTCCAGACTTATCTGCAGAAACACTGCAAGCCAGGAGGGATTGTAGTCCAATTTTTGACATTCTTAAAGATAAGTAGTTCCAGCCAGGAATTTTCTACCCTTCCAAGCTAAGCTTCATCAATGATCAGCCCTTCAGGAAATGTTTAAGACGGTGTATAATGCAGAGGAAAGCAGAACAAGCCATTCCCATCGTAAAAGTACAGGCAAGCACAGAGTTAACAGAACACAGAGTGCTCATAAAAATGAAATATATACATATATAAATACAAAAGCAAAAAAGAAACAAAGCAAACCCCATGGAGACCTCTGAAAGGGATAAACTCATATTAATAATCAGTCTGAATGTGAATGGACTAAACGTGCCATTGAAAAGCAGAGTATCAAGCTGGATAAAGAAGCAGGATCCAATAGTCTACTGCCTTGAGGAAATTCAACTCACTGCAAGGGACACCTACAAGCTCAACGCTGGAGGCCGGAAAGTGATCTTTCAGGCAAATGGAACACAGAAGAAGGCAGGTGTAGTGATTCTAATATCAGAAAAAGCTGTCTTCAAACCAACAAAAGTTAGAAAGGATACTACATAATGGTAAAAGACTCAATCCAGCAGCAAAAACTATCCATCCTAAATGTGTATGCACCCAACAAAAGAGGGCAATGTTTTATAAACCAACTACTAAGAAAACTAAAAGAGAGCAGTGACTCTCACATAATCATAGTTGGAGACCTAAATACCCCACTAAAAGCTTTAGATACATCATCGAGGCAAAATATCAATAAGAGGATCCAGAACCTCAGTCGATGCTTGATCAAATGAATTTAACAGACATCAACAGAGCACTTCACCCAACATCTACTGAGTATACATTCTACTTGTCAGCACATGGAACATACTCCAAGATTGATTACATTTTTGGACCTAAATCAAGTGTGAACACATTCTAAAATGTCAAAATAACACCATGCATCTTTTCAGATCACACTACAATAAAAATAAATATTGCCACCAACAAGATCCCTCCCTCAAAACATACAAAGACATGACACTAAACAACATGCTGCAGAATGACTTCTGGCTCAACATGGAAATCAAGACAAAACTAAAAAGATTCCTTGAAACAAAAACAAAGATAAACCTGATCAGAATCTCTGGGATGCCATGAAAGCAATATTAAAAGGAAAATTAAAGCATTGCACGTACTCATCAAGAAAACAAAAGTATCATAAGTACAAAGCCTAACATCACACCTAAATAAGCTGGAAAGGCAAGATCACCTAAATCCTAACTTCAGCAGAGAAATCCAGATTACCAAGATAAAATCACAGTTGCAAGACATAGAAGACAAAAATATCATAGAAAGGATCAGCAAGACCAAAAACTGGTCCTTGGAGAAGATAAATATGATTGTTAGTCCCCTGGTCAGATTGACTAAAAAAAAAAAGAGGAAAGAAAACCCAGATAAACACAATTAGAAACACAAAAAGCGAAGTCACATCTGGCTTTGATGAAATTTAAAAGATTATCAGAGACAACTATAAAAAATCTGTATGCAAATAAACTAGAAAACCTAAAAGAAATGGAGCAATTTCTGATATCACACAAACTCTCACTGTTGAAACAAGAAGAAATTGAAGTTCTAGACAGACCAAAAACAATCCAGGAAATCAACTCAGTCATAAGAAATCTCCCCACCAAAAAAAAGTCCTAGACCAGATGATTTCTCAGCTGAATTTCGCAGGACATACAAAGAGGAGCTGATACCAATCTTATTGAAAGCATTACAGGCAATCAAGAAAGATGAAATGCAAGCCACCATCATACTGATAGCCAACAAGTAAAGAACATTTAAGACCAATCTCCTTGATGAACATAGATGTAAAATTCTAACAAAATTTTAGATTCTAGCAAATTGGATCCAATAACACATCTCAAGTATCATCCACCATGAGCAAGTAAGCTTCATTCCTGGGATGCAAGGCTGGCTAAACATTCACAAAACTAAAAATGTAATTCAGCACATCAACAGTTGTAAAACAAAGAACCACATGATTATATCATTTGATGCAGAATAAGCATTTGACAAAATCCAGCATCCCTTTTTGATAAAAAAACAAAAACAAAAAAAAACCCTTGAGCACCTAGGCATAGAAGGAAAATTCCTCAAAACACTAAGAGCCATCTATAATAAACCCACAGCCAACATTTTGTTCAATGAGCAGAAGTTGGAAGCATTCTACCCAGAATGAGAACAAGGCAAGGATGCCCACTCTCACCCCTCCTGTTCAACATAGTGTTGGAAATTCTAGCCAGAGCAATCAGTCAAGAGAAGGAAATCAGGGATATCCAAATAGGAAAAGAGGAAATTAAGATATCCCTTTTGGCAGATTATATGTTTCTATATCTTTAAAGTCCTAAGGAGTCAGTCAAAAGCCTCCTCAATTTGATAATTGACTTTGGTAAAGTATTGAGGTACAAAATCATTGCACAAAAAGCAGTTGGATTTCTATACCCCAGCATGAAGGAGAAAAAGAACCAAATAAAAAGCACAATCCAATTCACAATGGCCACAAAAAAATGAAATACCTTAGCATCCACCTAACCAGAGATGTGAAAGATCTTTACAAGAACTACAATATGCTGTTCAAAGAAATCAAGGGTAGCACAAACAAATGGAAAAACATTCCATGCTCATGAAAGAGAAGAATCAATATTGTCAAAATGTCCATCCTACCACAGGCAATCTACAGATTCGATGCAAACTCATCAAATTACCAACATTGTTTTTCTCAGATCTGGAAATGACAAAACAGAAATTCATATGGAAATGAAAAAGAGTACAAATAGTTAAAACAATCCTTAGCAAAAGGAACATAGTGGGAGGTATCACACTTCCATATTTTAAACTTTACTACAAGACTACTGTAACCAAAACAACCTGTTACTGATACAAGAATAGGTACATAGACCAATCGAAGAGGAGAGATATTTTGGAAGCAAAAACTTGGTCTCTTAACCAACTCATCTTTGACAAAGCCACCAATAACAACCACTGGGAAAAAGAGACCATGTTTAGTAAATGGTGTTGGAAAAACTGGCTAACCATATGCAAAAGAATGAAACTGGACACTTACCTATTACCATATACAAAACCCAACACAAAATGGATCAAAGACTTAAACATAAAGCCTCAAACTAAGAGAATCTTAGAAGAAAACCTAGGGTTATGTATATTGAAGTAGGCAATCAATTCTTTACCAAGTCCCCCAAAACAAATGCCATAAAAGCTAAGATAGACAAATGAGACCTTATCAAACTGAAAAGCTTTTGTACAGCATAAGAAACCATCAAGAGATTGGGGAAGCATCTCACAAGATGGGGAAAAATTTTGAAAATTATTTATCTGACAAAGTCTTATCATCCAGCATCTACAAGGAATTCAAACAAAGTGAAAGAAAAGATACAAACAACACCAGTAAAAAGTGGGCAAAGAACATGAACAGACACTTTTCAAAAGAAGACATTCAAGGAGCCGACAAATACATGAAAAAATGCACAGCCTCATGAATCATCAGAGAAATGTAAATCAAAACTACAGTGAGATATAATCTAGCTCCAATAACGCTGGCCATCATTAATAAATCAAAAAACAGTAGACACTTGTGCAGGTGCAGAGAAAATGGAATGCTTTTACACCATTAGTGGGAGTGTAAGCTAGCTCAGCCTCTATGAAAAACAGTATGGCGATTCCTAAAAGAACTTAAAATTGGCCTTTCATATGATACAGTAATAACTCTCCTGGGAATATACTCAGAGGAACAGAAATCACTCTACAAAAAAGACACCTGCACACGCATATTTATTGCCACACTATTAACAATAGCAAAAATATGAAACCAACTCTACTGCCCATCAAATGTGAACTGGCAAAAGAAAATGTGATACATATATACAATTAAGTATTATGCAGCCATAAAGAAGAAGAAAATTATGGACTTAGCAATAAATTGGTTGGAATTGGAGATCATTATACTTAGTGATCTATCACAGAAACAAAAACTGGATACCACTTGTTCTCACTCATAAGTGGAACTAGAACATTAATAACAATAGCACAAGGGAGGAATCCACAGTCGCAAGATCTTGCCAGGGGCAGAAGGAAGGGGCATGTAACAACACAAAAGGTATCTGGTTCTAAACTAGGGAAGTGAGGACCAGTTGGGGGCTCAAACTTCACCTGCACATAGACTACTTATGTACCTAATCCTGACTTGTACTCCACATCTTTATAATAAAATGAAGTTATAAAAAAAGGTACCACCTAAATTCAGTAAGGCTGGCTATCATTAATAAATAAAAAAACAACAGATGCTGGTGCAGATGCGAATAGGAAACACTTCTACACTGTTGGTGGGATTGGAAATTAATTCAATGTCTATGGAAAGCAGTGTGGTGAGTCCTAAAAGACACAAAAATTAATCTTTCATACATTCCAGCAATCCCTCTCAAGGACATATACTCAGAGGAACATAAATCATTCTACAAAAACGATACTTGCACATGCATTTTTTTTTTGCCACACTATTCATAATAGCAAAAACATGGAACCAACCCTACTGCCCACTGAAAGTGGACTGGATAAAGAAAATGTGGTATACATATATACAGTAGAGTATTCCACAGTCATTAAGAAGAACAAAACCATGGACTTTGCAGCAAATTGGATGGAGTTGGAGACCATCATACTTAATGACCTATCATAGAAACAAAGAGTTGAATACCACATATTTGCATTCATAAGTAGGACCTGAACATTAATCACAGTAGCCAAAGGAGGGATCTGCAGTCACTGGACACTGTAAGGGAAAGGAAGGATTGGGGGGAGGTCAAGTGTAACACCACAAAGTGTACCTGGTCGTATACCAGGGTAGTGAGGGCCAGTTGGAGGCCCAACTTTCATCTGCATGTAGCCTACTTCTGTAGTTAATCCTTGCTTGCACCTCACATCTATATAATAAAATAAAATTTGATGAAAAAGAAACTAAATCAATAACTCATAACTATCTTTTCTGTGTTTCTTTTTCTTTCTTTTTTTTTTTTTTGAGTCCATCTATCAGGCTGGAGTGCAGTGGCATAATCATGGCTCACAACAGCCTTGAACTCCTGGGCTTAGGTGATCCTCCTATCCTAGCCTTCTAAGTAGTTGAGACTCTAGATGTAAACCACTATGCCTGGCTTTTTTTTTTTTTTTGGTGTGCAGAAGCAAAGTTTTACTTTGTTGTTGAGGTTGGTCTTGAACTCCAGGGCTCTAGCAATCCTCCTGCCTCAGCCTTCCAAATTTATGGGATTACAGGCATAAGCCACAGATCCTACATTCAATAACTAATAACCTCACTAAAGGAAAAATTTTCTCAGAGATGTTCACCGATTAATTAATTTTACCAAACATTTAAGAACAAAATTATATCAATTTTCTAATTTTCTACAAACTTTTCTAGAAAATTGAAGCAAAGTATACTCTTGCTAATTGATTCTGTGAAGCCAGCATTACCCTCACCAAAACACATCAAAGACATTACAAGGAAATAAAAGATTAACATCGTCCATGAGTATAGAAGCAAAAATCTTCAAGAAAATATTAGCAAATTGAGGTCAAGAATGTGTTAAAAAATACACTGCAAAGAAATGCAGTTTATTCTAGTGATGGAAAGCTGATTAAATATTCAAAAATAAATTAATGCAATTCATCAACGCTCTAAAAAAGGAAAATCATATGATAATAACATGCAGAAAAAAATCAATTTGCCAAAATTTTAAGCCTATTAATAATAAAACCTCTTAGCAAACTAGGAATAGAGAGGAACTTCTTCCACTTGATACAGAACATCTAAATATTACAATAAGCTAACGTTATACTTACTGTTGAAAAACTAGAAGACTTCCCTTTATGATTAAAAATTAGGCATGTCGGCCGGGCTCGGAGGCTCAGCCTGTAATCCCGCACCTTTGGGAGGCCAAGGTGAGTGGATTGCCTGAACCCGCGGGTTCAAGACCCGCCTGGGCAACTTGGCGAGACCTCATCTCTACAATAAATCAAAAAATTAGCCAGGCGTGGTAGCGCGCGCCTGTAGTTCCAGCTACTCGGAAGGCTGAGGCGGAAGAATCCCCGGAGCCCAGCTGGTCGAGGCTGCGGTGGCCGGGAGCGGCCACTGCCCTCCAGTCTGGGTGGCAGAGTGAGACTTCAACTCAAAAAAAAAAAAATAGGCATGTATGTCTCGTCTCACTATTTATTTTCAACATATTACTGGAAGTCCTAGCTAATAAAATTAGACAAACAAAAGCAATAGACTATATACTTAAAAATAAATTAAAAAACTGAAAAAAACCTCTTTCTTTACTATACTGACATGAATTGACAAAAATTTCCTGAAAATACTGTTTCTTGAAAGGTTTTATGTGACAAGATTTGCATTAAAATGTCTATCATTTGTCTATATAAAATCAATAAACAAATGAAATCTGAAAGTAAAAAAAAATTACATTAGCATCCCCAAAATAAAATGGTTAAGTATAAATCTAATAAAATATGTACATGATTTATTTTAAAAACTCATAAAACTCTGATATAAGAAATAAAGGAATTAAAAGAGTCATATCCCATATTTATGGCTAAACACAATATCGTCAAGATGCTAGCTCTTTCCATCTTGATCTACAGATTCTATGCGATCCCAATCAAAATTCCAGAAAGTTATTTTTTGGATATCCAAAAACTCAATCTAAAGTTTATAGGGAAAAAACCCAGAGATTCAACACAATATCAAAGAAGAAAGTCTGAGGACTGACAAAACCAAACTTCAATATTTGCTATTAAGTTTGAGTAATCAAGACAGTGTGCTATTGACAAAATAAAAGAAAATATAAACAAATGGAATAGAAGAAAAAGTCCAGAAATAGACTCACATAAATATAGTCAACTAATCTTTGATAAAACAGTAAAAGCCATACATTGTGGCAAAAATAGTTTTTTCTTTTTTAAAATATATAAATTTTATTTTTAAATGTGGGATACAATTCAGGATTAGCTATACAAGTGGTCATCGTACAGAAAAAGTTTGGACTTCCCTTTGGTCCCCACTTTGCCTGGTTTGAGATGAGGTACCATTATTGATGTTGTGCTCCCTCCCCCCTACCTCATCCCAGCAGTATCCTGCTACTGTCAATCCCTTTTGTATGTTATAGTAAATGTTCAGGGTCCGCTTATGAGTGAGAACTTGTGGTATTCTCTTCTTTGTTTTTGTGATAGATCACAGAGTATGATAGACTCTAAATCTAACCAAGTTGCTGCGAAGTCCATATGTTTGTCCTTCTTGATGATTGCATAATATTCCATTGTGTGTATGTACCACATTTTTTTATCCAGTAAAGTTTCGATGGGCAGCACGGTTGGTTCTATGTTTTTGCTTATGTGAATAGTGCTTTAATAAACATGCATGTGCAGGTATCTTTTTTTGTAGAAAGATTTGAGTTCTTCTGGGTATATTCCCAGTAAGGAGATTGCTGGGTCATATGGAAGGTCAATGTCTAGTTCTTTTAGAAACTGCCACACTGTTTTCCAAAGAGGTTGCACTAGTTTGCATTCCCACCAGCAGTGTAGAAGCATTCCCTTTTCTCCACTTCCTCACCAGCATCTGTTGTTTGTTTTATTAATGATGATCATTCATACTGTAGTAAGGTGGTATCTCAATGTGGTTTTGATTTGCATTTTTCTAATGATTAGTGAGGTTGAGCACTTTTTCATGTGTCTGTTGGCTGCCTGCATATCTCCTTTTGAGAAGTATCTATTCATGCCTTTTACCCACTTTTTAATAGGGCTGTTTGTTTTTTTCCTTTCGGCACATTTGAGTTTCTTGTGGATCCTGGATGTTAGGTCTTTACCATATACAAAATTGGCAGATATTTTTCCCCATTCTGTGGGCTGTTTTCCAACTTTCTTGATGGTTTCTTTTGCTTTGCAGAAGCTATTCAGTTTGATGAGGTCCCGCATGTCTACCTTATCTCTTATGGCATAGGCATTTGGGGTTTTGATCAGGGATTGCTGCCTACTCTGATTTCCAAAAGTGTATCTCCTGCATTTTCCAAGGATCTTATAGTTTGAGATTTTACGTTTAGGTCTTTGATACATTTAGAGTTGATTTTTGTGTCTGGTGATAGGTAGAGGTCCTGTTTCAATCGTCTGCATGTGGTCAGCTAGTTTTCCCAGCACCATTTACTGAATAAGTTCTCCTCTCCCCAGGGGTTGTTAGTGGAGGCTTAGTTGAAGACAAGTTGATTGAGAAATTGAGGATTTGCTTCCAGAATCTCTATTCTGTTCTGTTGGTGCATATGCCTATTCTTGTACAAAAATCAGGCTGTTTTGATTATTGTAGCCTTAGAGTAAAGTATAGAGTCTGGAAGTGTGATACCTCCTGTTTCATTTATTTGCTAAGGATTGGTTTGGCTATTTGTGGTCATTTATGTTTCCATATGAATTTCTTTATTGTCACTTCCAGGTCTGAGAAAAAATGATGTTGGTAATTTAATGGGTATTGCTTTGAATCTGTAGATTGCCTTTGGTAGAATGAACATTTTAAAAATGTTGATTCTAGCCGGACTCAGTGGCTCAGCCTGTAATCCCAGTGCTTTGGGAGGCTGAGGTGAGTGAATTGCCTGAGCCTGCAGGTTCAAGACCCCCCTGGGCAACTTGGTGAGCCCTCATCTCTACAATAAAATCAAAAATTAGCCAGGTGTGGTAGCATGCACCTGTACTTCCAGCTTCTTGGAAGGCTGAGGCAGAAGGATTGCCGCAGCCCAGCAGGTCAAGGCTGCGGTGGCCTGGAACATGCCACTGCACTCCAGTCTGGGTGACAGAGTGAGACTCCAACTCAAAAAAAATGTTGATTCTTCCTAATCAATGAGCATGGAATATTTTTCCATTTGTTTGTCTCTTCTCTTTTAACAGCCTAACAAATCACCTAAAGGATCTGGAAAGACAAGGCCACCAAAACCCTGACTTTAGCAGAAGAATCCAGATCACCAAAGTAAAAGCCCAAATACGGGACACAGAAGACAAAAATATCTTAGAAAAAATCAGCAAAACAAAAAGCTGTTTCTTTGAAAGAATAAACAAGATTGATGGCCTAGCTAGAATGACCAGGAAAAAGAGAAAAAAAGTCCAAATAAACACAATCAGAAATGCAAAAGATCAAATCACAACTGACTCTAAAGAAATACAAAAGATTATCAGAGATTGCTATGCACACATGTATGGAAAAAAACTTGATTACCTAAATGAAATGGAGGACTTTCCAATATCACACAACCTCCCAAGGTTGAAACAAGAAGACATGGAGACACTAAATAGACCAATAACAATGTAAGAAATTGACTCCATCATTTGAAAACTACCTACAAAATAAAAAGCCATGGACCAGATGCCTTTCCAGCAGAATTCTATAAAACATGCAAGGAGCAGCTGATATCAATCCTATTGAAAGTATTCCAGGCAACTGAGAAAGATGCAATTCTCCCCAAATCATTTTACAAAGCTAACATCATACTGATACCCAAACTAGGTAAAGATCCAGCAACAACAAAAAAAGAGAACTACAGGACAATATTCCTAATGAAAATAGAAGCCAAAATTCTCAACAGGATTCTAGCATATCGAATCCAACAACACATATCAAAAACCATTCACCATGACCAAGTAAGCTTCATTCTCAGGATGCAGGGCTGGTTCAACATCCACAAGACTGTAAATGTAATTAAATATATCAACAGATGTAAAAACAAGAACCCATGATTACATCATTAGATGCAGAAAATACTTTTGATAAAATCCGGCAACGCTTCTTGATAAAAACCCTCAAACACCTTGGTATAGAAGGAACACACCTCAAAGTAGTAAGTGCCATCTATTATAAACCCCTTAGCCAGCATATTGCTAATGGACAGAAACTGGAAACATTTCCCCTCAAAACCAGAACAAGACACTCTCACCCCTCTTGTTCAACATTTTGTTGGAAGTCCTAGCTAGAACAATTAGAAAAGAGAAAGAACTCAGGGTTATCCTAATAGGAAAAGAAGAATTCAAATTATCCCTCTTTGCTGACGATATGATTCTATAACTCAAACATCCAAGAGAATCTGTCAAAAACCTGCTTTCACTGATAATGGACTTTGACAAAGTCCCAGGGTACAAAATAAATTTGCAAAAGACAGTTGCATTCTTATACACCAACAACAAGCAAGTAGAGAACCAAACAAAAAGCACAATCCCGTTCACAATAGTCTCACACACACACATACACACACACACACACACACACAAAATGAAATACCTTAGCATCTTCCTAACTAGAAAAATGAAATACCTTTACAATGAAAACTACAAAACATTACCAAAATTTTTTTCAACAAATATTGTTGTAACAACTAGATATCACCATTTTAAAAAATGAATCTAAACACAGACCTTCCCCAACACAAAAATTAGCTTAAAATGAAGTATAGATCTAAATATAAAATTAAAATGTATATACAAAACTCCTGAAGGATAACATAAGAGAAAGCCTAAGGCATGGCAATGACTTTTTAGGAACAATACCCAAGGCACTATCCAGCCATGAAAAAATAATTCATAAGCTGGACTTTATTAAAATTAAAAATATGCTCTGTGAAAGATACTGTCAAGAGAATGAAAGAACAAGCAAAAACTGGGAGAAACTATCCAAAATGTATATCCCATAATTGTGGGGGGCCAGCCCCTGCAAAGAGATTTAGGGGGTCCCTTGGGAGGTGTGGCAGCATCGGCGATTATTCTGGAGAAATAAAGAGAAAGAAAGAGACTGGACTCTGTCTCGTGCAGAAGCCAATTCTGTAGGAGGGATAGATATTAGAGAAAGAAAGAAAATGGACAACTGTTCAACGGATTGAGCAGAAGCCGTTTAATGGAGGTTTCCATGCTCCTTTCATCCTAAATTTTCACGGGTTAAATCACAAGACTTTCACGTGAACACAAAGCCAGGTGGATGAGGGGAACCCCTCACCCACCTGGTGTTTCCTCAGGCATGAGGAAGAACAAACCCAAAATTGTCTTACTGTTCCCCGTGCTTGGTTAATGTTCCTCAAAAGTAACATAACAATCTTTCCTAATACCACAATGTTTCTAATAATCAATAACCTTTAAATCCCTTACACACACAATACCTTATGCAATGACTAACTTATCCTAATAACTTTCTTATTCTA
>CAUYQG010205951.1:0-22607 GCA_963574415.1 Tarsius wallacei | reverse complement strand
TCTGCAATGAGGAAGGTGCAAAGGGGAGAGGGCCCTCGGTCCTGGCCCACCTGGGGGAGCATTGGGAGAAACGCTGCCTCTGGAACTGCAGAGTCTCTCCATCACCTGCCAAATCTTCTGTGAAAATAGAAAGTTCAAACCAGGCATGGTGGCTCATGCCTGTAATCTCAGCACTTTGGGAGGTGGAGGTGAGAGGATTGACTAAGCTCGTGGATTCGAGACTGAGCTCGTGGATTCGAGACCTCATCTCTACAATAAATCCAAAAAAATATTAGCTGGGTGTGGTGGCATGCAACTGTAGTTCCAGCTACTTGGAAGACTGAAGTGGAAGGATCGCCTGAACCCAGCAGGTTGAGGCTGCAGTGGCTGTGAGTGTGCCACTGCACTCCAGCCTGGTCAACAGAGTGAGACTCCGACTCAAAAAAAAAAAGTGGCCGGGTGCGGTGGCTCCCCAGCACTTTGGAAGGCTGAGGCAAGAGGCTTGCCTGAGCCCATGGGTTTGAGACCCGCCTGGGCAACTTGGTGAGACCTCATCTCTACAATAAATCAAAAAATGAGCTGGGCATGGTAGCACGTGTCTGTAGTTCTGGCCTCTTGGAAGGCTGAGGCGAAGGATCACCTGAGCCCAGCAGGTCGAGGTTGAGGTGACTGTGAGCATGCCATTGCACTCCAGCCTGGGTGACAGAGTGAGACTCTGACTCAAAAAAATAAAAAATAAAAAAAAGCCAAACAAGAACAAAAGAAAGTAGACAGTTCAGGGGTACTTGGTATAACTGGATTTCTTTTGGAAGTTGACAAAGAGGCTGATATTTTTAAACTATTTGGAAACATTTTTTTTTTAAAGATGAGGTCTCGCCAAGTTGCTCGGGCTGGTCTCAAGCCCGTGGGTTCAGGCAATCCTCTCACCTTGGCCTCCCAAAGTGCTGGGATTATAGGCATGAGCCACCGCACCCGGCCTAGGAAATAATTTTAAGCTTACAGAAAAGCTGTGAGAATATGAATAGTACAAAGAACAGTCACATGTTACCCAGATTCATCTGTTGTTAACATTTTGCCTTATTGGCCATATGACTGACATTCTCTCTCTGTCTCTCTCCCCCTCCCTCCCTCCGCATGCACATACACACATATACTTTTTCCAAACCATTGAGCATGCGCTGCATATATCATGACTCTTTACCACTAAATACTTCAGTGTATTTCACTGTAAAGAGTTCAGTTCTAAGAATAGGATATTCTATATAATTGCCAATTTCAATAAATGTAACATTGATACAATATTTTAATCTAATCTATTATATATTTGCGACTTTGTCAAATAACCCAATAATAGCCTTTATACATCCCCCCCCATACAGAATCCCTTCTAGGGTCAGATATTGCAATTTTGTTTTCCTACGAAAGGCCAATTTTTGCATCAGAATATTCAAAGTCAGCCCAATAGTTAAGGGTACAGTGGTTCACCTGAGTTTTTCAAACAAGAAAGTCCCTGTAACCACAGCCTCCACTTGCCAGTCTGGGGACTAACCTTGAAGTATATTTGTGTATCACTTCCTGCTATCCAGTCTTTTTAAAAAATTAGATATTAAGTAGATACAAAATACTATTTATAAAATATATACAAGATATAAAGGCTCATGATTCAATGAATACCTATGTGCCATTATCCCTTTTAGAAAGAAAAATATTAGCAGAAAAAAAAAGTCCTGGCGTGTCTCTTCCTAATCTCACCTTCCCTCCTCACTCAGAAGAAGCCACTATTCTTAATGTTGTGCTTTATCTTTTGTAGTTCTTCGTATAGTCCAGATTCTAATTCTTTGTCCGTTATGTGTTTGGTAATTTGTCTTTTCTCTATGTTGTTTTCTGGTGAAGAAAAATTCTTAATTTTTATGAAAGGGTGTGTGTGTGTATGTGTATGTGTGTGTGTGTGTGTGTGTGTGTGTGTGTGTGTGTGTGTGGTGTGTACTCCTATGTCTTGTTCAAGAAAGTCTTGCTTACTCCAAGTATGTAAGACTACTCTCCTATACCTGCCTTCCAAAAAAAATTATAATTTGACTTTCACATTTAGGTTTTTAATAACTTGGACTTGGTTTTTGTGAGTGTGGCATGAGGTAGCGGTCCAATTTTATTGAATTTTTCCACACTGGATAATGAACTCTCCCAGTACCATTTACTGACTAGTACACAATTTCCCTTCTGATCTGTAATATATGTCCAGTTTTCAATCGTGTTTCCATATATGTGTAGGTTTTCAGGTCCTTCAGTCTGTTCATTAGTCAAGTTGTTTATCCTAAGGGCTAACTTCAGCCTTAATTACCATATAGCTGTATAATAACTCTTGGTGGCTGTTAAGACAAATCCTCTTAACATATTTTTCTTTGGGCTATTCTAGGCCTTTTATTCTCCAATATAAATTTTAGAAGTAGTTTGTTAAGTTCACAAAAAATTTTACTGATCAATGTGTGAAACACTGACATCTTTAGGACAATGAACCTCCTGATCCCTGAGGATAGTATATCTCTCCATTTATTCTTCATTTTAATAATTTTTGTAGTTTTCTCCATAAAGATCTGTACTTTTTAAATTTAAAGTACAGGGTTAGGTATATAAACGTTGATTGTATAGCTACCCTTGTTGATGAAGAAGATCTGTACATTTTAATTAGATTTATTCCTAGATACTTTACCTACTTTGATGATATTTAAAATGTCACTTTTAAAAATCACATTTTATTTTTGTTGCCACTAGCCAGAATTCTTATTTTAAGTTTCTTATGACTCCATCCTGCCAATCACAGATACATCTTCTGAAAACATATTGTTCTCCCACTTAAGATAGAGAGTGGCTCCATGATACTTGGTGAATCAAGTACAAAGGCCTCAAAACTACCACTCTTCTTACTGCATCTCCATCTGTACACGGCCTTCCTTTTCCCACCAGGGCACTTGCACTTAGCTTCAGCCAGGGGCATCCTTTCACCTATTCTCTCCTTTGTGCCTTTTTCCTTTAATTCCTTGCATCTCCAAGAAACCAAGACCCTCTTGTCTAGTCATTTCCTTCCCATTTGTAAAGCTCAGTATAAATCCCAACTTGCTCATGAAGCCTGGCAAAGCCAATCACACAGAATGTTCCTCCCTGATGTTATACTATGGCCTTTTAAATCTACACTGAACCTTGCACACAATTCTGTATATTCTTGTTAATTAATTGCAATTATATATCTGCCTTTGTTCATATTTTCTGGCACTCCCAAATTCAGTTGGCCTACCCACCATTGAGAACATCATGGCTGAAAGGATCAAAAGTTGGGGGGACAAGAAGGTAGGGCTGCCACTAGCCTATACAAGCACCTATGTGTGAATTAGATAAAGAAAGTCACCTAGCCTTGCGCCTATGTGTGAATTAGATAAAGAAAGGCACCTAGCCTTGTGAACATCTTGATATGCACATCTTGATATGCAGATCAAGGGCTAGATTTCAGCCTCCACTCACTCCTTCTGCACCCATTTGCGCAGTGAACAACTTTTACAACTGTACATGGTGGTGTTAGTGGCAGGGTTGAGTATGATACATGTCACCCCACCTCTGTACTTCATTGTCCCCAGGGCCTAAAAGCCAACATGACACGTCTTTACCAACTGATGTTGGAGCCACAGTTCTCCCGCTGCTCTAAACCTGTCAAATATAAGAAGCTGCTGTTTGCACTTTGCTTCTTCCATTCTGTATTACTTGAACGAAAAAAGTTCCTTCAGCTTGGCTGGAACATTATCTATGGCTTCAATGACTCCGACTTTGAGGTTTGTGCTAACTAGGGGTCCTCATCCCAGCCCTCTCTGCTTACACTTCCTGCCCCATGGCTCCCTTGTGGGAAATTATCTACTGACAGAAAGCCTGTGTCAAAGTCCCACAGGAAGAGTTCCTGCCATAACTGTGAATGGGAATGGGGGCTTGCCACAGGTGTCAGAGAACTTACTGAGCCTCTATCTGGATGAGTACGAGGAGACGCCGTGGGATGCACTCAAGTACCTCATTGCCGGTGTCAACTACGGTGGCCATGTCACAGATGATTGGGACCGGCGCCTGCTCGTCACCTACATAAATGACTATTTTTGTGACCAGGCTCTGTCAACTCCTTTCTTCCGGTGAGGGGGAGGTGGCACTGAGCAGGGGTCCAGAGGCCACAAACTGACCAGGCGTCCGGACTGGGGGTAGGGGAAGTGTTTCAGAACATGAGGCTGGGAGAAGACCGAGTCTGTGGGATTGAGAGGGGAAGCAAGAGCAGGGAGGTGGACAGACGGGACAAGCATAGGGACTGGGGTCTCGGCCTGGCAAGCCTGAGTCCCCACAACACAGGGTAATTATGCTATGGCTCCCCAGGTTGTCAGTACTGGAGACTTATTTCATCCCCAAGGATGGGAGCCTGGCCTCTTACAAGGAGTACATCAGCTTGCTACCTGGCATGGACCCTCCTGAGGCCTTTGGCCAGCACCCCAATGCTGACGTGGCCTCCCAGATCACGGAGGCGCGAACTCTCTTTGAGACTCTGCTTTCCCTGCAACCCCAGATTACACCCACCAGGGCTGGTGGCCAGACCCGGGAAGAGAAGGTATGAAGGGACATACCTGAGGGAGGAAAGTGATGAGGAAGAGAGGGCTACACTCAGAGCTCCTTCCTCCTCAGGTCCTTGAGTTGGCCACTGATGTGAAGCAGAAGATCCCTGAAACGATCGACTATGAGGGGACCCGAAAACTGCTGGCTCTTGATCCCTCCCCCCTCAATGTGGTCCTTTTGCAGGAGATCCAGAGATACAACAAGCTGATGCAGACTATCCTGTAAGACGGAGAGGGGCTCTGCAGAAGGTGGGAGGGAGCGGAGAAAGGCCTTCACCCGCTAGCTAGGATGACTTTCCCAGGCCTGTCCCATGTCTAACACTCCAACTTATCCTACTCAGGTTCTCACTGACAGACCTAGAGAAAGGCATCCAGGGCCTCATCGTCATGTCTACAAGCTTGGAAGAGATTTTCAATTGCATCTTTGATGCCCAGGTTCCTCCACTCTGGGGAAAGGCAAGATTATACCACTGTTGATTCCATTCCAACAGTGAGCTCCCCTCTCACCCCTGTGCCCCTAATTTCCTGGTTCTGGAGAGGCACAGCAAACTGCAGAGCCTGGACTTTGAAGCTAGACAGGTTCAGGGTTGAAATCTGGCTCTGCCATTCCCTGACTGGCTTCGCATAACTTAACTTACAGATTTACTCAAGGCAAGTTACTAACCTTTCCAAGAATACTTCAAAGATTCCCACTACTGTGCATACCACTCAGTAGGGTGCTTCATTAACGGTACTTGATTAATATTACTGTGGTGATTATTATTAATTGTTGCCATTTTATGTTTCTTTCCTGGGAGTTGGCTTTTGGAACGCTTCACAACCAACTGTAGGTGGGGAACAGGGGCTGACACTGCATCATCTTCTCATATCTGCTCCAGGTGCCTAAAATAAGGATTTGAATGCATGACTGAATAAATGAATAAACACACACTGCCTCCTCCTTCAGGCATATCCCTCACAAAAGCCATTGGCTGCATGGACCCGGGACCTGGCCATGCGTGTGGAGCAGTTTGAGCTGTGGGCCAACCGTGCCCGGCCTCCTGTGATCTTTTGGCTGTCTGGCTTCACCTTTCCCACTGGCTTCCTCACTGCTGTGCTGCAGTCTTCAGCTCGCCAAAACAACGTGAGCAATGTGGAAAGTGGGAAGGGGGATGGATGCTGGGGATATGTATTTGCTCTCCTTTTCGGGGTCCTCCTTTATTCTAACCTTCAACCTCCAGATTTCAGTGGACAGCCTCTCCTGGGAGTTTATCGTTTCCACTGTGGATGACAACAACCTAGTGTATCCACCCAAGGTGGGAGCCAGATGTGCTTGGGGCTCTGAGCAAAAGGGTGCTGGGAGCAAAAGTGGGAAATAATTGGATGAGAAGGGAGAAGAGAGGTAGCAGGTCAGGGTGCTGGCAACTGAGAGTCTAGCCTTCCTCCAAAACTGCTCCCGTTTCTCCCCAGGACGGTGTTTGGGTTCGGGGCTTGTACCTGGAGGGTGCTGGCTGGGACCGGAAGAACTCCTGCTTGGTGGAGGCAGAGCCCATGCAGCTTGTCTGTCTCATGCCCACGATTCACTTCCGGCCTGCAGAGAGCCGCAAGAAGAGCGCAAAGGGTGGGATGGCTCCCCAGACCTGCTTGCCCTGTTTGGATCCCAACCCATTCTTTGCTCCAGCTCTCCCAATACCTGTTCCTGCCCTGTTCTCCCGTAGGCTCCAGGGGCCTGACTCCTTCTCCTCTCCTTTTCCCCAGGCATGTACTCCTGCCCCTGCTATTATTATCCCAACCGTGCAGGCAGCTCAGACCGAGCCTCCTTTGTCATCAGCATTGACCTCCGGTCTGGGGCCATGACATCTGATCACTGGATCAAGAGGGGCACTGCTCTACTGATGAGCCTGGACAACTGAGGAGGCCTCCTCTTCCGGCTTGAGAGAAGGTCGAGACTCTAGGAGCTAAGGCTGATATTGCACCTCAGACTGAGGCTGGACTTCACTCAGGCATTGACCTTGGCTGAATTCGGCATGTGCTGGAGCCCTGGAGATACCTAGTTGTGATAGCCATAAAGGTGGAAGAGCTGTATTGGAGCTCAGTGCAGTAAAACACCTGCGACCACATGCCCTAAGTCTCTCAATAGCATAGTGGGGGTTTGCGGAGGGAGGAAGCAGGGCCTTACTGAGGATAGGAGCTACTGGTGAGTTGCTCCCGAAAGGAGCGAAGGAAGTCCGGAGGCCTGGAGGGAAAAGGAGGCGTGGCTTTGAACAAAAGGTCTGGGTAGTGGGGCCCGAAGAGGGTGTGGCTACATCTTGGGGCCGGACTTGTGTGGATGAGGCGGGGCACACTTTGGAAGGGCGCGTGATACAAATAGCATAGGGGTTTGTCAGTCAGGGATCGGGAGTAAACCCCGTCTACTTCACCCTGAAGCCTGCACCCAGCACCGGGCATCCTACCTGGCACTGGCGCTGAGACGAGAGGAACCGACTGAAGGCGGGGCGGAGCCGGAGAGAGGGACTTCAGCGCGAGGAGGGGCGGGACCACTAGAAGGGGGCGGGGCTGGGGAGCGGGCGTGCGGTGTTTGTGTTGGAAAATCCAACTGCGCCACTGGGCGGAGCGGCCCCCCCAGCCCCGGCCTGGGAGAGGGGGGGCCCGCTCGACCCCCTGGGAGACCTTGGGGAGCCGGAACACCTGGGACCCAGAACCAGGTAACGGGGAACTGCGAGGACGTCCGGACAGAGGGAAATTATCTCCGTGCACGGGGGCGGGACGCCTGAGTCGCAGGAGGGGTAGAACTGCTGGAGATGGACGTGTGGGACTTGGGAAAGGCACTGGGAAAAAAGACTGGTGCGAAGTACATGCAAGTCCTCTAGAAGAGCAGGGCAGAAGTGGGGGAAGAACTGGGAGGCAATGGTCTTGGGTTGCGGATGTCAAGAGGGGCCTGAAAGGACTCCCAGTTCCCCTTGGGCTGGGATTCCCCTTCCGACACCAGGGCGGGGCGCGGCGGTCCCAACTGAAGGACAGGACTAAAGGGCAGAGTTTGCCGACAGGTCGATGCGATGGTCCACTGAGGTCAGATGTGGCCAGACAGGGGTGTGTCTCCAGTCCCGGGGCCACTTCAAGTCTCCCTCCAGTTCTTTCCACCGTGAGGTGTGTAAGCCTCAGCCCTGACCTTCACAGCAGGCGCCCAGAGAACCCCCCAGCCGTAGCCTTTGCCCATCCCACTCCGCCCCGCCGCACCTGCCCCTGTACTCGGCCTCGGCCCGCGAGTCTCCTCAGCCCTGGTCCTGCCCCCGCTCTCGTCTCGGCCTCCCTAGCCCTTGCACGCCTCTCACGGCTTCTCGGTGCCGAACTTTCCCAACGCAGCCACGAGATGGCGAGGGCGAGACGCACACCCAGAGCTGAGGGGCGTGAGGGTGGGGATGTAACCGTGAAAGCAGCTGAAGCCCCCCGCCCCGGTCCAAGGTAGGCTGAAGGCCTCTTTTGGCTTCCTGTCATCTGGGCCCCCTCACAGGAAATTGTGGGCCGGAGGACGAAGGGCACAGGATGAGGAGGGGGCTGGGGACTCAGTCTCCTCTCCAGGCTGGGGTAAATTGTGGGGAGCGGGACACGCGGGATGGTTACTAAGCAACGTAGACTCGCTTCCTGTTTGCTGTGGCTTACGGCTGTGACAAGAGGTGGGGGTTGGAGAGAGTGGGGGATCTTGGGGATTGTAGGGAAGGTCGAGGGCAGGACGCCCGGTTCCTGGGACAGGAAGAACCCTGGGAGGAAGAAGGGGCAACAGCGAGCTGCGCTGCGACAGGAATGGACTAGGCGGTTGTCCGGAGGGAGGCGGGACTAAGCTCCGCGCTCACCTCGGCTCCCCTTCCCTCCCAGGGGTTGCTTGCCCTGTTGCCAGAGTAACTGGAGAGCAAGACTTGGGAGCCAGATTCCCGAACTCTTCCGTCCACCCAATCCACTCCAGCGGACGCCCCTGACATCAGGGCTCTAGCAGCCAATGGGGAAGGGGCATTGTAAAGCGACAGGAAAAGGGAGAGGGGAGGGGAAGAGGTGGAGGAAGGGAGGTAGCAGCCCGGGACCCGCACGTGCACTCCCACACGCTCGCGCCCACACCCCTCCCTCCCACCGCACGCGCTCGAGCACCCCCTTGCGCCTGCGCGGCGGGTCGGACGCCCCCCACCTCCGCCCCGCAGCCTTCAGTCTGTGTAAACTAGTCCAAGGCTGCGCTCCTCAGTCCCTCGGGACCCAGACGTCTGGGTCGGTGTGCACTCTTTCGCGGTGGCGCGACCGTTAATGCCCAGCCTCGCTTGGGAAGGTCGGCTACCTGTTCCCTACCTTCCCCCAGCTGGCGCCCCACACTCCCAGGTGGGCTGGGCGGAGCTGTGGTTTCCGGCCCCATCTGCTCAGCCGCTGCCTTCCAGGGCTCTGGCTTAGGTTGCTTCCCCCAGAGAAAGCGAGTGGGTACCAGCGCCCCTTCCCGAGGCTTCACCCCCCAGGCCCAGCTGCAGTTAGCGGCGGGGGAGGGTGTGCGGGGGAAGCCCCGGACCGCCCAGGTGACTCTTCCGGGCCATCACGCCCCTTCTTCGCGTGAATTCCTGCTCTTTGATGTGCACCCAAACCCTTCCCATCCCTGACGTTTCCTCCTCACTCGCCCTGGTGTTCTGTGCACCTCCCTCGGCTCCTTTCGGGCTGTCTGTCCCTGTCTCTACTCGTCCTTCTTTGCTTCTCCCGGTTATATAACTCTTCCTCTCGCCGTGTCCTGGTTTCAACTCCACAGACTCCGCCCTGGAACAGAGCGGGGAGGGGCGGGAGAGTTGGGGACCCAGACAGATTCCGGCTGGCGGCCGGCTGGGGCACGGGGGATCCCGCCGATGGGAGACGGAGCCCCGCGGGACTCGGTGCCCCTGTCCCCCGCCTCTTGCCCCTCACCGGAGATCTCGTCCAGGAGAGAAGGCACAGTATCTCCGAGGGGCGTGTCGGGCCGACTCCCGTCAGAAATGTGGGTTGGGAGGTCAGAGCTGGAGGCGGAGAGAAGGAGGCAGGCTAGAGGCCCGAGTTCCAGGGATTGGAGCCGTATTAGGGGTAAAAGAGATAAAGGCAGGACTCCTGGGTTGCCTCCTACGTCTCCTTTTTGGGTTCCCAGAATTACTAAGGGTGTTTCCTAGAAGCTTAGCTAGCAGACCCCCTCTGCCCCGTAAGGGTCAAAGGTCTGTGTTAGAGGTGGCCTGGGATGATGTCACCAGTGCACGTGCCCCGGGATTGTTGCCAGGCAATGAGGCCTCCTCCCCTTCCATTCCCTCCCACCTCTGCCCCGAGTCCAGTTCCAGTCCCGTGCCATCTCTTTTCCCTCTCCTTTCCCTTGGTCTAAGTATACTGCAGGTGGGAAACCCCGGCCTGGAGTTTTGTGAGGGGGAGGGGCACGGGTGTGGTGTGGCTGAAAGACTTTGCCCCTTTGCTTGGCTGAGAGAACTTTGGGTCACTTTCCCCTGGATTGGTACAGAGGAGTTTTCCCTCCAAGCCTCCAGTCCCCTGGAAAGAGCCTACTAATGTAGGCTCTTTTTTACTTTTCCACCTGCTTCATGGCCAAGTGTCCTATTGCCTTCTTCTGCATATTGCCTTGCAGTGGGAGGGGTTGCAAGATAGCTACCCCCCAGGAGAAGAGTTGTGTCTAGTACTGGGGATTCATTGGATATCAGTTTATCCCTGATGTCCTCTTAATTAATGGCACATCCCCACCTGCAAACAGTGAGAAAAAGAGACAAGAAACAGTATTCGGTTGAAAAGTCAGGGTCTTTATTCTGTGTAGGCAGATAAAACCGTTGGTGGTGTCTCACTTGGGGGAGGAGGACTCAGTTGATAGCCAGGACTGCTCGTCTCTGTTAAGTCTGGGAGTTGGTGACGGTACTGGAATAAATCATTTTCTGCTTTTATGTACCTTAGAGCTTGGGCTGTCAAATCAGACCTGGATTCTAATCCCCGCTCTGTCACTCAGTGGCTACTGGGACTTGGAAAGGTCACAACCTTTCTGAGCCTCATATTCTTAACCTGGAAAATTTAAATATCAATACCTACCTTCGAGGCCCATGGGAGGAAAAAAAATGAGATAATGTATGCAAAGCAGCACAGTGTCTGGCGCAGAATGAACACTGAGTGAATGTTTTTTGTTATGGAATACTTTTATTATTAAATGGTGTTAGTTATCATTTTTATTGTTATAGTTGGTGGGCCTGCTTCAAACTAGCCATGACTTTAGGAGTCTGTTAGGGAGGAGTGGAGAGTTTGTGTTAATTTGGGGGGGGTGGCTGCAGATTAGCTTCTGCGGCTTTGTGCACTTTATTTGATGAGGGCTTTAGTCAGATTTGTGTTGCTTTCTTTAGGATTATTTTTTCCCCTCTTGGAGAAGAAATAGCTAGGACTATTCCTTTGGCTTTGAAAATAATTGTATTGTGGTTCTTGATTTTGAAGCAGGACCCCTGTCCACTCCCATGTTGTTCTCTGGAACCTTTCATTTTGCAAAGGGACTCCACAGTTTCCCTAGTGGGGACAGAGCTAGGCTGAGGGGTGTGTAAAAGGTTGGGGTGGGTGGGTGGAGAGAGACTAGTGCTGGGGGCTGGGGGGGGTGGGTAGTTAAAGGAAGAGACCGGAAGGGAGGAGGAGGGAGCCTGCTGGTGGGGAGGGAGGGAGGGGAGGAGGAGGTGGAGGAGGAGGAGGAGGAGGAGGGAGGGGGTTGGGGAGAGCCTGCTACAGTTCTTTGTTTGACTCCGGGACTCAGGGACGGGGAGGAGGAGGGAGGGAGGCAGAGGCTGCAAGCGCCGGGGCAGGCCCAGGAGGCAGAGGAGGGACCGTCTCCCCCGCCCCCCCAGCCCCCACTCCCCCCCCTGCTGCTTTCCCCCCTCCCTACCCGGACTCCGGGGGCACCGCCGGGGGACAGACACCCAGCAGGTAACCCCGGCCTGGCTCACCCTCCCCTCTCTGATTTTCCTCCACACCCTCCCGGATGACCCCTTTCCCCCTTTCCGTCTCCCTGTTTTCCGCCCCCTCATCCCTGGCCTTGCCTCTTTTCTCTGCCCTCCTTGTTCCATCGCCCCTACTTGGGCTTGTCGCCCGCTGGCCGCACCACCGTCTCGTGCAGCCTGACTCCCTTCCCCTCACCCGACAGCCTGTGCGCCCTAGGTCTGCCCGAGGCACCTTTTGGGGCTCTGTCTCACTGCATCTCTGGGCTCTTGCTTCCCTTCTGACCTGTCCCCTGGGGCTCTGAGGGAGGAGGGAGTTCTCTGTCCTTTTCTTGCTTACCCCCAGCTCCCTACCCCCCAACTCTGGCCCCCTTTCTCTTTCTAGCAGTCTCTAGGGGTGGGGAGAGAACCGGAATTTAGGGGGCCCCCTGGAGGGGCAAGGGGTTGTGTGTCGCTGGGGAAAGGGGCTGTGTGTGTAGGGTGGGGGTGGGGGGCAGTTAGAGACCTGGCTGCCTTTCTGTTGTCCCTTTAAATGGCCTTCACATTTCTGGGGACTCATTGGGGGGGAGGTAGCGAGCCACCCGCCTGGGGGGCAGGGCCCTTGGTTCCTCTACACAATCAGGGGTGGTAATGATTTAAAGGGACAGCCTCAGTGTGGCCGCTGCCACCCTGCGCCAGCGGGAGGAGGAGCCGGCAAGCCATGTCTGGGGAGGCTTGGCTGGTGAGCAGGGCATCTGAGGCTGAGTCTGTTGCGGGGCATGCCAGTGCTGCGGCTGGGAAGGTGTAAGGAGGGGTGACAGCTTGTCTAGGGGGCGCTTAGCCCAGGCTTTCCCCAGGGCCCCACCTTGGAGTCTATCTACTCTTTGGCTAAGAATCCTTGAGTTCAAACTACAGAGTCTATCGGCCACCAGGTGGGGGCCACGGGCAGGTCTGCAGGTCAGCAGCCTGGCCTGGGCACTTCAGAGCTGGCACTTCAGCTTCCCCTTTTGTTGTTTGGCTCTGTGCACAAGAAAGCTCCAGCCCCTCCCCCAGCTCCCCCTTCCCGTCCACATGCCCCCCCCCACACACACACCCCAGCTGTTGGACAGATGAATTACAGCCTCCGGCTTGGGGCCTGGGCTGGTGAGGGATTAAAGCTCTGGGGCTAGCCCTTTAAATGGCTGTTAGCCCCTCCCCCACTCTGGTGTCCAGACACCCCTCACACACCCCTCTGACCCCCTTGGCTGCCCTTCAGGTCTCTTCTTAGTCTGTCCTAAGGCCTGTGCACTCCCCTCTCTCTAGACCAGACCCTCCAGAGTCCCCTCCCCCCAGCACAACCACAAACACAGATGCTACAGACTACAGATAATACTAGTCCTGGTGCCCATTTTTCCAGCCTCAAGCTCTCAGTCTCCAGCAGAAGGGCTTTACCTGCCTGGCCTCCTCAATCTGCAGTTGACCACTACCCTGGCCCAGTGAGGGGGCTTTTTGCGGGTCAGAAATAGCACCTCCCTGGGGGCAATGTCATCAGCAGCCAGGGAAGCTTACAGCACATTGCATCATGGAGGCTGGGGGCCAAAGGCCTGAGTCTCTGGGGCAGGGGAAGGTTGGGGGCTGAGGACCAGGGAGTAGAGAGATTAGATTGGGAACCCAAGTGTCTGGGTCTGTAAGGACAGAGAACTAAGAGAGTAGAAAACATGTGTCCCTGAGGAGTGAGTCTGAAGTGAGGGCTGACTTAGGTCTGACCCCTGGATGGACACCTGATTCTTGGCCTTGGACTTGTGTTAAAAGACCTAACTTCTTTTAAGGAGGGAAGGGAGTGAGCCTCTATCACCTTCTTGGCCACATAGAGGAAGGAGGTGATGGGGAAACAGGATATGGCCTTGGGGGTTGGGATGGAGAGGAGGCTTGCAGTAGAGGCCACTTCCAGGCTCAGGCCCAGTCATAGTTCTTGCAGAGGAGGAAGGCTCCTCCCTGTTGGGCTCGTTCATCTAGTCTGGCCACCTGTGGTGCTAGCCAAGACCTGCCTGCACCCGCCTGGGGGAAGAAGAGGGGGCAGAGTCCAGAGGGTGGGGTTGACTGTCTGGTGTCTTGATAAGGTTGGAGAGGACACAGAGCTGAAGAAAGAGGGTCTGTATGCCCTGGGCTAGGGTTCAGGCTGACTGGGGTGTAGATGTCAGGCGCAGCTGATACTATTCTGGAGCAAGGGTGTCTCAGCAGGAGGATCCAGTCAAAAGAGGGATCATAGGTTGGGTGTCCACTGTAGATTTACTCAGATGCCACAGCATGCCCCATTTACTGTCTGTTCAAGCTTGCTTCCTAAAGGGGAAGGCTGGAGGACCACTTTGGGGATGGCTTTTTCTGGTTGCCGTGGAAACAGATTCTGCAACTCCCATCTGACCACCAGAACCAGGTTTCTCCTTAATGAGGGGGCAGGGAGAACAGGGAAATTCTCCAGCCTTGGAGACCTTATCTCTGACTTTTTTCTTTTAGGTTCCCCCCCCAGGCACCATGCCAGCCCCGTAGCACTGCCCACTCCACCCACTGTGGTCTGCTGAACCCCACTGCTGGGGCACTGGTTCCAATGAGACAGGGCACACCAACTTCCATCTGGTAAGTCCTACCCCTGAGTGACCCTGTCTCTGCAACAGTCCAGCTCTGAACCACATGGTTGAAGATGTTTGGTAAAATCTGGATCATGCCCACTCTTCATAATGGTCCAGTCCAATTCTGAACCTCCCCCCACCATGTGGTGCTTTAGTGGTTCAGCTCTCCTGGTTTATGGAGCTCCCCTCTGTGTCCTATGAATGGTTCAGCCTTATACTTCACCAGCCTCTCCACTACCACCAAAAAAACCTACACCCCCAACTCAGCGCTTACTGAATTAAGCTAGAGTTTGCAAGCTGAAAGTGAATGTGAAATGCCCTGGAAGAATTTTTTCTTGGGAGTGGAAGGGCTTTGCCACATGAGAGTTGTTGAGCTGCCCTGCTTATAGAGAGTTTGGAAAGTTATATGGGGAGATACTGGAGAGCACTGTCACAACAGCTTACTGTTGCCACAGTAATCTTGGCATCTTACCTTTCCTTCCAGATCCCCTTCTATCACATTTTCTCCCCCATTGCCCTATAGCATTTGCCCTCTCACCCCCACCTGAGTCTTTCTTCTCTTTTGCTTCCCTTCCTCTTCTGTCAGTTCTGCTTGAGGCCTTCTTCATTTCCCATTCCTCTGTAGGAGAAAAGGGAAGACGATCCCTAAACCAGGGACTTAAGTGCATCATTCTTCCCTATTACTTAAGGGGTTTCTTGAGTGAGGCTGTTGCTTTTGTGTATCTCTCACTATTGGCACGGTGGTTTGAAGATTGGGGGGGGGGGTGCCTCAATGTTTTAGTGTTGAATATTGTGTTAACTGAATGAGCTTCATTGCAAAGAAACCCAGGAATTCAGAGACCTGCTGTACAGCCTTCTACCTTCTCTAGAGGACATGAGACATTTGGGATGGTAACATAGGGTAGAGCTGGGAGGAAGGCTGGCCTAGGAGATGGCCTGTGTGGCTAAAACCAAGGGAAGGACAGTAGAGCAGAGGTAGTATGGAAGAGTGGTTTAAAAAAAAAAAGTGGCTCTGGAAAGAAGCCCAGCTCTTCCATTCACTTGCAGGATTACCTTGGCCAAGTCACCTAACCTCTATGAGCCTCAATTTCCTCATCTGTAAAATGGGATAATCAAAGTACTATGTCAGGTTTTGGGGAAGAGTTTAAAAAATGTGCATAAAATGCTTAACAGGGTGCCTGGCGTGTAATACATATTCACTAAATGCTAGCAGTTATTATAATGGGAGCCACAAGGAGCTGTGAAGATAAGCAGGGATGTTGAGGGATGGAACAGAACTTGATTGAAAGCAGACAGGCTGCCAAATACTTGACTCAAACATAAGATCACTGATCCAGCAAGACGTCAAAATTCAGGAGAGGGAAGCAAGGAGTCAGTAGGGTCAGCCTGCTCCAGTGTTTCACTGACTCTGTTGAGAACATGAAGGCAAACACAGAAGGGCATGTGCAGAGACACACGTGATCACGCTAGTGATGCTGAGGCAGACCCAGACAAAAGACCGAGACAGAAGCTAGGCAGACACACAGACAGAGACAGCCCCGCGGAGTCATGTAGACAGGGATAATGACAGGAACGCGTCAGACACAGGCTCAGAGGGAGACAAGATGAGCAGATATGCAGGTGCGCACAGAGACAGACACCAGGACCCACACACAGGCGACCGTGTCAGACAGAGTGGTGAACACAGGCCCAGTCAGAGGCAGACACAAGGCCTGCAGTGACACATAGCGGGCCGGGGCCGGCACCGTCACTCCACAGTGGGGGGCGGGGAGGGACCAGCAGCGGGGGAAGGCTGGGGAAGGGAATCCCGGGCGGGCGGCCTGCCCGGGTGGCTGAGTCACAGCATAGCCTCAGCCGGCGGCTCTCCCCCCGCCTCTTCCTCCCCCAGGTAAGAAGCGAGCCTGTAACCCCTCGCTTCCACCTGGCAGAATGAAGACAGGCAGGGAGCGGGATGCGACGAGGGTCCTGGACAGGCCCCACCTCTGCGTGCATGTAGCGTGCTTGCTGTCTGCCTGCTCAGTAAAACCCTATATGCGGGGTCTTGTCTCTGACCGTCATGTGAGTCTGCGTGAGCACTTCAGGTCTCTTACCACGCGTCCCGCGAGGCTGCGGCGCTGCGCGGAGGGGCTACCCGGCCTCAAGCCCAGAGAGAGTTAAGTGGGTGTGATTGATGGAGTGGTTCTCCCTTGGGGCCGGGGGAGGGGGGGACGGGGGGGGAATCGGTTAAAGTCCTGAGTCCGGAGCCCGGATGAAAGGGGCGGAGCTGGGCTTTTGCCGGGAGTGCCCGGATGGAGAGGGCGTGGCCTCGGCGGGAGTAGAATTAACCCTTTCGGAGCGGCTGGCTCCTGGGATTGTGGGTCGGGTCAGGAGGGGCTGGAATGTTTGCCCCAGAAGTACATCGACCTCCCAGCCTGGCCCTGGGCACGTGCGTCTGCCTCTCGTCTGTCTTCGAGGAGTCTGTGGGTGTCAGTCTTTGTGCCTGTCGGTGGTTGTCCCCTCCCCTTGGTTAGTATGGACACCGGGAGTCGGGGAGGGCTATTCTTGCTTCTAAGCGAGAGTGGAGGTGAGAGTGGACCGCGAGCTGGCCGGCGGCGGCTGGGGAACAGGTGTGAGTGCGGCGTCGGGGCTGCCCGAGCGGGAGGGGCCATCATGGGGGGAGATGACAGGGGAAATTCCGCGGGACCGGTGGTGAGCGGTGTGTGGGCTGAGGAGTTGTGTCTGCCTCTGACTGTGTCTGTGTGTTCAGGGAGGCGGGGGCTGAGTCAGTGGGAATAGGGGAAGGTTTTCTGGGTGACTCACGCTCCCCCACCCCAAGCCTGAATCAGACCCCGAGGGAGGGCTTTGTGCGGGGTGGGGGGCAGATGAGGAGTCAGGCGCCTGGGTCCCGGGTGGGGACAAGGATCCGAGGTGAGTGTGTGTTTAGTGTATAGGAAGTTTTGTCCTCAAGTGAGGGCTTTGTATTCTCGGTGCCGGCGTGGGGCTTTGTGGATAAAGGTGGAAGACAAGGGCCGGGACTCGCTGGTTAGGGAAAGCTGAGTCAGTTCCCCGTGGGAAAGGGGAAGTGGCAGAGGGGAAGTGTCATCATCGCAGAAGGGGAAGCTGCATTTCCTGGTAACTGGCAGCGCCCTCGGCACCAGTTCCCAAGCAGGGATCAGCTTCTCTGATGTCTGGTCCCGGCTCCCCGTTTGCCTAATGGGTTCTCCACCCCACCTGGAACTTGGATGGGGGCAGCCGGCCAGGGCTACTATACTTGACCGCAGTTAAGCTCTGTGCGTGTCCCGGGGCCGATAGAAAGGCTGCTGCTCTGGTGAGAAGAGAGAGTTCCCACAGAAACCGCGTGAACTGCGGAGAGAGTCCGCGGAGCCCCAGCACCCACTGGGGCTAAGCGGAGAGTGGCACGCTGAGACCCGTAGGGTCCAGCCGCTTCCGTGTAAACAGACGACCTCGCCCCTGCGGGAGGGAAGGCACTTTTTATCAGAAATTCGTCTGCCCTTGTGGGCTGGGTGGAAATTTCCCCACAGCGCAGACTTCTCTCAACGAAGGCGAACTTTCCAGCCGCCCCCAAGCCCCTAGTCGTGCACTCTCCCCCGGCTTCCTGCCCGGCGCTCGCTCCAGCTGGAGCGCTGGCCCCGCCCCCGCCGCTTTGTACTCGACTCTCGCTTCTCGCCGCTCTTTGTACTCTAGACTCTCAATGGACCGATCCTGGGAGCTGAGCCGGCTCCCTACCTGCGGGGACGCCGGGTAGGCCGGGGGAGGCGCGAGGACGCAGCTCGAGGGCCCAGAGACAGGAAGGAAGAGCTGGGGCTTAAAGGAAGGCGTCCAGGAGAGGGGAGCCCTGTGCCTGTCGTGGGTCTAGCCGGCACTGACGGGAAGGGGGGGGGCGTGAAGGAGGAAGTGAAACAGGTTCTGGGTTCTTTAAGGGAGTGGGCGGTGAGAGTGGGACAAGGGTGATGTCACTGCCCGTCGGGCCCCGCCCTCCTCCCTCCCTTAGGACCCCCCCACACACACTTACACACACCGCTTCCGCTGCGCAAGTAGCCACGTCACGGGCAACCCCCGAAATCCCCCCCTCCCTTGGGGGGCGGGGGCCACGTGGGCCGTGGGGAACCGCGTGGCCCCGGCGGAGAAGGGCATAGAGGATACGGGAGCCACGAGAGAAGGGGCCATTCGGGACCACGGTGCGCGACTTATCGGAAGTTGGGGAACTGAAGAGGGGGTTTGGTTTGGGGGTCGGTCGGCATTGAAGACCCAGAAAGCCAGGGAAAGTGGAAGAGCTGGAGGAACTGGTTGTGAGGCTGGGGTCTTAACCATGGTTGGAGTCGGGGTCAGGCTTTGGGAGTGGAGCGCTCTGATAGCGGCGCGGACCGGTTTGGGTGCCGAAGTAGCCGTGGCTCGCCAGCCCTAAGCAGTTACAAGTGGCGCTCGGGGTGGAGAGGTCAGTCACGGGCGAGGTGAAGTGAAGGAGGGCAGGGACGTCTGTGTCTGCGTTCTGCTTCCGTCCGTCGGTCTTTTGGTGGCTGGGGCCGGGGGGGGGGGGGGCGCGGCCCGCGCGGTCTGATCGGGACCACCCGCGGCTCAGTGGGTGCGTGAGGCTTGCGACTAGCACCATCCCCCAGGCCGGCCTGAGCGCGCGACTCACCGCCCTCACCGGCACGCGGCTTGTCCTGCCGGCCTTCTTGCTCTGCTGGCCCGAGTGTCAGATTTAAGATGGGGACCCTAGGTGGGACTCGTGGGGTCACATCGGGGTCACCCCGGGCTGAGCCCGTCTGACCGGCTCTGTCGCCCCTCCTCCCAGGGCCGCTGCCTGCCGGGCTAACCTGGTTCCCATTGGTTCCGGCCAGGCTGTTACTGAGGCGGAGACACGGGTGATGATTGGCTTTCTGGGGGGAGAGGAAATTCTGTGATTGGCCAGATCGCTGGAGCTCGCCGACGCTGTGAGAGGACGCTCCCACGGAGGCCGGGTAAGCGGCGGCGGCAGCGGCATTGCGGGTCGGCCCCGAGGCTCCGGACTGGACGCCTGGCATCGCAGCCACCCTGTCCCTCAGACTGGCTGTTTGGTTCCCTAACACTCGTTCTGGCTCCCACATACTCTCCTGAGCCTCCAGGGGCTCCTTAGGCTGGGTGGGCCTGCCCACAGGAAAAGCCAAGGCTGGGATTGCTGCACAAATGACAGATCTGTGGGTGCCCCGGCGAGCCCAGCCCAGCCCCTGGGCCCTGTGTGCCGGCCAGCTCACCTCACTCCTTTTCCTCCTTTCTGTAGCATTGGCTGTGAAAGGCCCCAGGCAGCCACCTGGGGGCAGTGGGCACTCGTCAGAGCGGCTGGAGCCGGACCATCGTCCCAGAGAGCTGGGGCAGGGTGCCGTGCCCAATCTCCAGGGCTCCTGGGGCCACTGCTGACCTGGTAAGGGAAAGCCTGGGGCTGGGTTGGCTGGGAGTACACTGGCAGCTCTGGATTTGCCCCCAGTAAGAGCATAATTTCTCATCCCTGACTCAGGCTGGATGCATCGGGCAGTGGACCCTCCAGGGGCCCGCACTGCACGGGAAGCCTTTGCCCTTGGGGGCCTGAGCTGTGCTGGGGCCTGGAGCTCCTGCCCACCTCATCCCCCTCCTCGTAGCGCATGGCTGCCTGGAGGCAGGTGAGAACTTCTCATCTTCTGCACCCCTCAATCTCTGTGTCATTCTCTGTGGATTTCTGTCATTCTCTGGGCCTCTCTACAGTCTTCAGCTGCTTTCTCTTCATCCCTCAGTACCCTTCTTTCTGAGTAGGTCAAGACTGTTTCTTCTTGTTGTATATGACAAATCCCTTCTCTTTCCAGATGTTCTGCCAGCATTGGGCAGCCTCCACTCCCTGCTCCCCTAACCCCTTCGCATGGCAGTAGCTCTGGGCACCCCAACAAACCATATTATGCTCCAGGGTGAGTGGAGAATTTGAAGGTTCTAGGGGTGAGAGGTAAGGCTGGGACCTTGAAAGAGTTTTCTCAAGCCTGGTCACTCTCCCAACCTTTCTATCTTGTAGGGCACCCACTCCAAGACCCCTCCATGGGAAGCTGGAATCCCTGCATGGCTGTGTGCAGGCATTGCTCCGGGAGCCAGCCCAGCCAGGGCTGTGGGAACAGCTTGGGCAGCTGTATGAGTCAGAGCATGACAGTGAGGAGGCCATTCGCTGCTACCACAGCGCCCTTCGATATGGAGGAAGCTTCGCTGAGCTGGGGCCCCGAATTGGCCGACTGCAGCAGGTGGGATGAGGCAGGACATAAGGGGCTAGGATAGCTTTCTGGCTCATGCCCCACCTTATGTCTGCCTTTGCCCTGTGCTCCCTCCACTCCAGGCCCAGATCTGGAACTTTCATGCTGGCTCCTGCCAGCACCGAGCCAAGGTCCTGCCCCCCCTGGAGCAAGTGTGGAACTTGCTGCACCTTGAGGTGAGGCTGGGGCTGGGTGGCTAGGGAGGAGGACTGGGCTAGGCCTGCACCCGTGCCGTTCTCTCTCCCTTCTTTTTGTCCTCAGCACAAGCGGAACTATGGAGCCAAGCGGGGGGGTCCCCCGGTGAAGCGAGCTGCCGAACCCCCAGTGGTGCAGCCTGTGCCTCCTGCAGCACTCTCAGGCCCCTCAGGGGAGGAGGGCCTCAGCCCTGGAGGCAAGCGCAGAAGAGGCTGCAACTCTGAACAGGTATGGTTGTAGGTAAGCCAACAGGCAATGAGTAGGCAGGACTAGGGCAAGGAGTGAGATTCTTATACCCTCTTCTCTCCTAGACTGGCCTTCCCCCAGGGCTGCCACTGCCTCCACCACCATTACCACCACCACCACCACCACCACCACCACCACCCTTACCTGGCCTGGCCACCAGCCCGCCATTTCAGCTGACCAAGCCAGGGCTGTGGAGTACCCTGCATGGAGATGCCTGGGGCCCTGAGCGTAAAGGCTCAGCACCCCCAGAGCGTCAGGTGAGCCTCTGTCTGTTGCCTCTCATTTCTTACCTGCAGGTCCTATGCTCTTTAGCCCTCATCCTGTGCCCTTGTTTATCTCCCATAGGAGCAGCGGCACTCGCTGCCTCACCCATATCCATACCCAGCTCCAGCCTACACCGCGCACCCCCCTGGCCACCGGCTGGTCCCGGCTGCACCCCCAGGCCCGGGCCCCCGCCCCCCAGGAGCAGAGAGCCATGGCTGCCTGCCTGCCACCCGTCCCCCCGGAAGTGACCTTAGAGAGAGCAGAGTTCAGAGGTCGCGGATGGACTCCAGCGTTTCACCAGCAGCAACCACCGCCTGCGTGCCTTACGCCCCTTCCCGGCCCCCTGGCCTTCCCGGCGCCACCACCACCAGCAGCAGTAGCAGCAGCAGCAGCAACACCGGCCTCCGGGGTGTGGAGCCGAACCCAGGCATTGTGAGTGACAATTGCGAGTGCAGGTTAGGTCGAGGGGATCGGCAGAGCTTGTCTGAGATGGCTAGAACAGCCCTCTGACCACTGCATCCTATACTTGCAGCCTGGCGCTGATCATTACCAGACTCCTGCGCTGGAGGCCTCTTCTCACCAGGGCCGCCTGGGGCCTTCGGCACACAGCAGTCGGAAACCGTTCTTGGGGGCTCCTGCTGCCACTTCCCACCTGTCCCTGCCACCTGGGCCGCCCTCACCCCCTCCACCCCCCTGTCCCCGCCTCTTACGCCCCCCACCACCTCCTGCCTGGTTGAAGGGCCCAGCCTGCCGGGCAGCCCGAGAGGATGGAGAGATCTTAGAGGAGCTCTTCTTTGGGGCTGAGGGACCCCCCCGCCCGCCCCCACCACCCCTCCCCCACCGTGAGGGCTTCTTGGGGCCTCCGGCTTCCCGCTTTTCTATGGGCACTCAGGATTCGCACACCCCCCCAACTCCCCCAGCTCCAACCCCAACCACCAGCAGTAGCAGCGGCAACAGTGGCAGCCACAGCAGCAGCCCTGCTGGGCCTGTGTCCTTTCCCCCACCTCCCTATCTGGCCAGAAGTATGGATCCCCTTCCCCGGCCCCCCAGCCCAACAATGAGCCCCCAGGACCCACCTCTTGCACCCCTGACTCTTGCCCTGCCTCCAGCCCCTCCCTCCTCCTGCCACCAAAATACCTCAGGAAGCTTCAGGCGCCCGGAGAGCCCCCGACCCAGGGTCTCCTTCCCAAAGACCCCCGAGGTGGGGCCGGGGCCACCCCCAGGCCCCCTGAATAAAGCCCCCCAGCCTGTGCCGCCTGGGGTTGGGGAGCTGCCTGCCCGAGGCCCGCGGCTCTTTGATTTTCCCCCTACCCCGCTGGAGGACCAGTTTGAGGAGCCAGCCGAATTCAAGATCCTACCTGATGGGCTGGCCAACATCATGAAGATGCTGGATGAATCGATTCGAAAGGAAGAGGAACAGCAACAACAGGAGGTGGTGGGGGGCGTAAGAGGCGGGGACAGGGGGGTGGAGGGGGTGAGGGCGGCCCAGGTGGCAGGGACAGGTGGGAAGTGGCAGCAGGAGCCCCCAAGAAC
>CAUYQG010205948.1:0-24306 GCA_963574415.1 Tarsius wallacei | reverse complement strand
TCACTGGGTCACCCATTATAAAAGGACCCAGTCCCTGATGGACCCATCCCACAGAGGAAGACTAATCACTTGGACACCCTTCACAGAGAAGGCTCAGACACTGCAGCACCTATTAGATGGAGGGTCAATCACTAAGGCACTGATAACAGAGGTAGAACAGTCACATTGGTACCCAACACTGAGGAGGACCGGTCTCTGGATTCCCCAACACAGATAAGGCCTAATCACTGAGGCACTCATTACAGAGGAGAGCTAGTAACTGGGGCTTCTTTTTTATAGGGGCCCCAATGACAGGTTTTCCTCTGTGATCAGAGCATCACTGACTGAGCCTCCTCTTAATGTGTGCCCCAGTGACTGGCCCTTCTTTGTGGTGGGAGCCACAGTGGCAGTCTTTTCTCTGTGGTGGATGTGACAGTGAGTAGTCCTCATCCATAATGGGTGCCCCAGCTACTGGTCTTCTTTTGTGATGGGTGTTCCAGTGACTTGTCTTCCTCCATAATGCTTGCCCCAGTGACTGGTCTTGATATATGATGGGAGACCCAGGATCTAGCCCTCCTCTGTGATGGGTGTCACAGTGACTGGACCTCCTCTATAATGGGCATCCCAGTGACTGGGCCTCTTTTGTGATTGGTGCCCCAATGACTGGCTTCCTCCAAAATGGGTGCTCCAATGACTAGCCCTCCTCTGTGAGGGGTGCCCTAATTTCTGGGGCTCATTCATAATGGGTGCTCCCACTGGCTGCCTCAGTGACTAGTCCTCCTTTGTTGGGTATCCTAGTAAATGGGCCTCCTCAAAATTGGGTGCTCCAGCAACTGTTTCTCCTATGTGATGGGTGCCACAGTTTCTGGACCTCCTCTATAATGAGTGCCCCAGTAACAGGCCCTCCTCTGTGATGAGTGCTCTACTGATTTGTCCCTCTCCATAATAGGTGATACTTTGGTCTTCCTTTATGAGTGGTACCACAGTGACTCGACTTCCCTCTAACTGGGTGCCCCATGACTAACCCTCCTCTGTTGTGGGTGCCCCAGTGCCTGGCTCTCCTTTATGATGGGTATCCTAGTGAGTGGCTCTCATCTGTGATAGATTCCCTAGTGACTGGGATTCCTCTGTGATTGGTGGGCTAGTGACTGGCCTTCATATATGATTGGTACTCCAGTGACTAGCCCTCCTCTGTAATGGGTGCTGCAGTCACTTACCCTAATCTGTTATGGGTGCTATTCTATTATGGGTGCCCTAGTGACTGACTGTTCCATTTACTGACTCTCTTCTTTGATGGGTGCCCCAGTGACTAGACAACCTCTCTGATGGATGCCATAATGACTAGCTCTCCTCTGTGAGTGAAGACCCTGTGTCTGGCTTGCCTCTGTGTTGGGTGCCCCAGTGACTAGACCACCTCTGTGATGGGTGCACAGTGACTGGGCCTTCTCTGGGATGAGTGCCTCAGTGACTGGGCTTCTGTATTGGATGCCCCAGTAACTAGGCCTCCTCTGTGTTGACTGCCTAGTGACTGGCTCTCTGCTATTGATGCGCCAATGAGTAGACTCCCTCTGTGATGGCTGCCTCAGTGAGTGGACCTCCTCTGGGATGTGTTCTCCAGTGATTTTGCCTCCTCTGTGATTGGTGTCATAGTGATCATTTCTACTCTGTGATGGCTGCCTCAGTGACTGACCTCCATCTATGATTGATGACCCATTGGCTGGTCTTTGTGATGGGTGACTCAATGACTGACCTTCCTCCATAATAAGTGTCTCAGTGACTGTCTTCTTGTGATAGATGTCCCAGGGAATATCCTCTTCTGTGATAGGAGTCCCAGTGACTTGGCCTCCTCTGTGATGCCTCCTCCAGTGACTGGCCCTCCTCAGTGATGGGTGCCTCTGTGATTGGCTTTTCTCTGTGATGGGCACCCCAGTGACTAGACCTCCTCTGGGATGTGTACTTCAGTGACTTGGCTTCCTCTGTGATGGGTGCCCCAGTGAGTGACCCTCCTTTGTGATCGGTGTCCCAGTGACTGGCCTTGCCCCTCTTGGGTTCCCTGGTGACTGCCCCCTCCCTTTGTGATGGGTGCCTCAGTGAACAGGCCTCCTTTGTGATGGGTACTCTAGTGAGTGGGCATGATCTGTGATTGGTGCCCCAGTGACTGGCACTCATCTTAATGTGTGCCCCATTGACTATGTTTCCTGTGGGGTGGATGCCTCAGGGGTTGGTCCTCCTCTGTTGTAGATGTCCCTGTGACTGGCCCTCTTATATTGGGCTGGGAATTCTCTGTTATAAATGCCCCAGAGACTGGTCCACCCCACAATTAGTGCCCCAAGTACTGTTTCTCCTTTGTGATTAACGACCTGGTGACTTGTCCTCCTCCTTAGTGAGTGCCCTAATGACTAGCCCGCTGCTGTTATGGGTGCTTCAGTAACTAGCTTTACTCTATGATGCATGTCCCAGTTACTGGTCCTCCTCTCTGATGCGTGCCCAAGTGAGTGGTCCTAAACTGTATGGGTGACTCAGTGACTGGCTTTCCTCTGAAATGGTTGCTTAAGTGAACGGCTCTCCTCTTTGATGGTGCTTCAGTGACTGGTCCTCCTCTGTGATGGGTGCACCTGTGACTGGCTCTCTTCTGTCCTGGATGCCCCAGTGACTGACTGTCCTCTGTGATGGTTGTTCCAGTCACTGGCTCTCCTCTGTGATGGATGCCCCAGTAACTGGCACTTCTTTATAATGGATGGCCCATGATTGGCAGTTCTCTGAGATGGTTGCCCCAGTGACTTGCCCTCCATGTGATTGGTGTCCCAGTGACTGTCCTTTGTGATTGATGCTCCAATTACTGACCCTCCTCCATAATTGAAGCACTGGTGACTAGCCCTCTTCTACCATGGGTGTTTCAGTGATTGACTCTTTTATGATTTATGTCCCAGTGACTGGCCCTCCTGTGTGATGGGTACCCCAGTGACTTGTCCTCCTCTGTGATTGGTGACCAAGTGGCTAGGCCTCCTCTGTGATGGGTGCCCCAGTGACTCGCTCTCCTCTGTGATGTTTGTCCCATTGACTGGCACTCCTCTACGATGGGAGTCCCACTAACTAACCTTTGCCTATGATGGGTGCCCAGTGACTGAACCACCTCAAAAATTGATGTCCCATGACTGGACCTCCTCTGTGTTGTGTGCCCCATTGGCTGACCTTCCTTTGTGATAAGTGCCCTTGTGAGTGACCCTCCTCCATAATGAATGCCCTAGTGACTAGCCCTCCTCTGTGATTGGTGTTTCAGTACTTGGGCTTTCTCCATAATTGGTGTGGCTGTGATTAGCCCTTCTCTTTGATGGGTGCCCCAATGATTGGCTCTCCTCCATGATAGATGCTCCTGTGACTGGACCTCTTCTATAATGGGTGCTCCAGTGACTGGTCCTCCTCTGTGGTGGTTGCCCCAATTACAGGCCCTCCTCTGTGAAAAATGTCCCAGTGATTGATCCCCCTATGTTGTGGGTGCCCCAGGAACTAACTTTCCTCTGTGATCACTGCCCCAGCATCTGGGTCTCCTACATAATGGGTGCCTCAGTGACTAGCCTTCCTCCATTATGGGTACCCCAGTGACTGGGCCTCCTCAGTGATTGATACTCCAGTGACAGACCCACCTCCATAATGGGTGCCTTAGTGACTAGTGGTCTTCTGTGATGAGTCTCCCAGTAACTGGTCATCCTTCATAATGGGTGCCCCAGTGACAAGCCCTTCTATGTTATGGGTGCCCCAGTGACTGGCCTTTCTCTGTAAGGTGTGTCTCAATGGTTAGGCCTCCTCCATATTAGGTACTCTAGTGACTGAGACTCCTCTGTGATTGGTGCCCAGTGACTGGCCATCCTCAATAATGGGTGTTTCAGTGAGTAGCCCTCCTCTGTGATGGGAGTTTTAGTAACTGGACCTCCCCCATAATGGGTGTCCCAGTGACTAGCCCATTTCTGTGATGGGTGCCCAGTTACTGGACCTCCTTCATAATGGGTGTTTCAGTAACTAACCCTCCTCTTTGACGGGTGCCCCAGTGACTGGCCCCTATCTGCAATCTGTGACCCAGTGACCGGCCCTCCTCTATAATGGGTGCCTCAGTAATTGCCTCTCTTCAGTGATAGGCACCCCAGTGACTGGCCTTCCTCTGTGATGGTTGCACCAGTGACTGGTCCTCCACTGTGAGGGGTGCCACAATGACTGAGCATCCTCTGTAATTTGTCTTCTAGTGACTCTTTCTCCTCTGTGATGAGTGCCCCAGTGAGTAACCCTCCTTTATGATGAGTGCTTCAGTGACTGGCCCTCCTCTATGATGCGTATCTGAATGATTTGGCCTCCCTTATGATGGGTGCCCCTATTACAAGTCCTCCTCTGTGATGGGGTCCCTGGTTACTGGGCCACCTCTGTGATGAGTGCCTCAGTGGCTGGGCCTCCTCTATGATGCTTTCAACAGTGAATGGCCCTTCTCTATAAATGTTGACCTAGGGACTGAGCCTTGTTTGTGACGGGTGTTTCAGTGACTGGGCATCCTTTGTGATTGGTGTTCCATTGACTGATTGGCCTATGTGATGTGTGCCTCAGTAACTGTCCTTCCTTTGTGATGAGTGTCTCAGTGACTGGCTGTCCTTTGTGGATTGGTGACCCATTGACTGGCTCTCTTCTGTGAAGGGTGCCACAAGTGATTAGCAATCCTCCATAATGGGTGACACCATGATTGACATTCCTCCATAATGGGAATCCCAGTGACTGGCATTCCTCCAAAATGGGTGCCCTACTTACTGGGCCTCCTCTATCACAGGTGCCCCAGTGACTGGGCCTCCTCTGTGATTGGGACCCAATTGACTGGCTCTCTCTGTGACGAATGTCTCAGAGACTGTACGTCCTTTGTGCTGGGTGCCTCATTGACTGGCCCTTCTCTGTGACTGGTGTCCCTGTGACTGGTTTTCCTCTGTAATCAGTGCCCCACTGACTGACCCTCATCTGTGATGGGTACTTCAGTGACTGGTCTCCTCTGTGTTGACTACCCAGTGACTTGCCCTCCACTGTAATGGGTGTCCTAGTTGAATGGGAACCCCAGTGACTGGTTCTCCTCTGTGATAGGTGCCCCAGTGACTAGTTCTCCTCTGATATGTGTGTCTCAGTGACTGGCTCTCTTCTGTGATGTGTTCCCCATGATTAGCCTTCTTCTGTGATGGGTGCTACAGTGACTGGCCCTTCTACATAATGAGTGCCCAAGTGACTGGCCCTTCTCTGGGATGGGAGTCCCAATGATTGGTCCTCCTACTTAATGGTTGCCTCAGTGACTAGGTTACCTCTGTTAGGGCTGTCCCAGTGACTGGACCTCTTCCAAAATGGATGCCCCAGTAACTTGCCCTCCTCTGTGATGGGTGTCCTAGCAACTGGCCTACCTTTGAGATGGGTGCCCCAGTGATTGACCTTCCTTCTAATGGGAGCCCCAGTGACAGGGCCTCCTTTGTGCCCTCAGCGATTGGCCCTCCTCTGTGGCAAGTATCTCAATGGTTGGCTGTCTTCTGTGGTGGGTTTCTCAGTAATTATCTCTCCTCTGTGATGGGTGCCCCTGTTACTGTCTCTATTCCTTGGTGAGTGCACCAGTGATTGACTGTTCTCTGTGATGGGTGTCCCAGTGATTGACTCTTTTCTGTGATGGCTGTCCCAGGGACTTTACTTCTGTGATGGGTGACCAATTGACTGCCCCTCCTTTGTGATTTGTGTCCCAGTGACTGGGTCTCATTCTTAATGGGTGCTCCAGTGACTAGCCCTTTTCTGTGATGGGTGCCCCAGTGACTTGCTTTCTCAGTAATAGATACCCCAGTGACTGGTTGTCTTCTGTGATGATTGTCCCAGTAACTGGCTATCATCTATGATGAGTGACACTGTGACTAACCTTTTTCTGCCATGGGTACCCCATTGACAAATCCTACTCTATAATGGGTGCCCCAATGACTGGCACTCCTCTGTGATGAGTGCCTCAGTGACTGTCCCTCTTCTGTGATGGATATTCCAGCACCTAGCACTCCTCCATAATGGGTGCCCTAGTAACTGGTCCTCCTCTATGATGGGTGCCCCAGTGACTGACTGTGCTTTGTAATAGGTGCCCATGGACTGAGAATCATCTGTGATTTGTGTACTAGCCCTCCTCTGTGATGGGTGCCTCACTGACTAGTCCTTCTCTGTGATGGATGCTTCAGTGACAGTGCCTCCTTCATAATGGGTGATCAAGTAAGTAGCCCTCCTCTCTGATGGGTGCCCCAGTGACTGGCCCTTTTCTTTGATGAGTGCCCAGTGATTAGCTCTCCTGTGTGATGTGTGTCCCACTGACTGGCTCTTTTCAGGGATGAATTCCTCAATGAATGAATAAGACTTCTCTATAATGAGTGCCCCAGTTACTGGTCCTCCTCTGTGATGGGTACCCCAGTGACTGGCCATCCTTTGTGATAGATGGCCAGTGACTGGTCATCCTCTGTAATGGGTGCCCCAGTGACTACCTTTCCTCTGTGATTTCTGCTTTAATCCTACAAAATGGATGCTCCAATGACTAGCACTCCTCTGTGAGGGGTGCCCCAGTGACTGTCCTTCCTTTGTGATGGGTGCCCAAGTAACTGGCCCTCCTCTATGATGAGTGTCCCAGCCAATAGCACTCCTCCATAATGGGTGCCCAAGTGACTAGCCCTCCTTTTTGAGGGGTGTCCCAGTTACTGGCCTACCTCTGTGATGTGTGTCCCAGCAACTAGCTCTCCACTTTGATGGGTGTCCTAGTTACTGGCCCTCATCCATAATAGGTGCTACAGTGACTAGCCCTCCTCTGTGATGATTGTCCTTGTCACTAACCCTCCTCTATGATGGGTGCCCCCGTGACTAGTTTTCCTTTGTGATTGCTGCCCCAGTGACTGGGTCTCCTACAAAATGTGTGCCCAAGTGACTAGCACTCCTCTGTGATGGGTGCCCCAGTGGCTGTTCCTCTGCTATAATAGGTGCCCCAGTGACTAATCCTCCTCTGAAATGAGTGTCCCAGCAAATAGTCCTCCTCCATAATGGGTGCACAAGTGGCTAGCCCTCCTTTGTGATGTGTGCCCCAGTTACTGGCCCGCCTCTGTGATGTGTGCCCCAGTGACTGGCCCTCCTGTGTGATGGGTGTCCCAATTACTGGTTCTTTTCCACAACGGGTGCCACAGTGACTGACTGTCCTCTGTGATGGGTGCCACAATGACAAGCCCTTCTCTGTGATGAGTGCCCCAGTGACTAGTCCTCTTCTATGATAGTCACTAACCCTCTTCTCTGATGGGTGTCCCCATGACTGGCCCACATCTGTGATGAGTGCACAAGTGACTGACCCTCTTTGGTTATGGGTGCCCCAGTGACTGTCCCTCCTCTGTGATGGGTGCCCCAATAACTGGCCTTCCTCTGTGATTCATGCCCCAGTGACTGGGCCTATTTTGTGTTGGCTGTCCCAGTGACAGGCCCTTCTCTGTGATGTGTGCTCCAGTGACTACACCTCCTCTGTTATGAGTGACTCATTGACTGGCCCTCCTCTCATCAGTATCCCAGTGCCTGGCCCTTCTCTGTAATGGGTGCCCCAATGACTATCATTCCCTCTGTGATGGGTGCCCCAGTGATTGGTACTCCTCTGTGGTGGGTGTCCCAGTTGCTGGCCCTCCTCCATAATGGGTTCCCAAATGACCAACCTTCCTTTGTGATGGATGCCACAATGACAAACCCTCCTCTGTGATATATGCCTTTGTGATTGGTTCTTCTCTGTGATGGATGCCACAATGAGTGGACCTTCTCTGTGATGGGTGCCCCAGTTTTCAACCCTCCTCTTTGATGGTTTCCCTAGTGGTTGGCCCTCTCCTGTGATTTCTGACCCAGTGACTGGCTCTCCACTCTGATGGGTGCCCCAGCGACTAGGTCTGATTTATGAGGGTTGCCCCAGCAACTAACTCTCTTCTATAATGGTCCTTTGCTGTGATGGATGTTCCAGTGCCAAGCCTTCCTTTTGATCAGTGCTCCAGTGACTGGCCCTTTTCCATATTGGGTGCCCCTGTGACTGGCTTACTCTGGGATGAGTGCCACAGTGACTGGCTCTTCTCTGTGATTGGTGTACCAGAGAATGACTTTTCTGTGATGGGTGCCCTAGTGACTTGTCCTTCTCTGGGTTGGGTGCCTCAATGACAGACTCTCCACTGTTTTGCATTTCCCAGTGACTGGCCTCCCTCTGTAATGTGTGCCTCAGAAACTGGGCCTCCTCTGTTTGGGGTGCCCCAGTGACTGACCCTCCTCTGTGATTGGGGTCCCAACGACTTGGCCACTCCTAAAATGGCTACCACAGTGACTTGGCCTCCTCTGTGATCGGTGCCTCAATGACTGACTCTCCTCTATGATGGGTGCCTCAGTGACTGTTCCTCCTCCGAGTTGGGTACTTCATTGATGGGCCTTCCTCTGTGCTCAGTTTCCCAGTGACTGGCTCTCCTCTGTAACCAGTGACCCAGTTACTGGCCCTCTTTTGTGATAGGTTTCCCAGTGACTGGCCTCCTCTCTGATGGGTGCCCCAGTAGTTGGCCTTCCTATGTGATGTGTGTTCCAGTGACTGACTCTCTTCTATGATCTGTGTCCCAGTGATTAGCCTTCTTCTGTGGTGGGCACCCCAGTGACTAGCTTTCCTCCATAATGGGTACCTCAGTGGCAGGATCTCCTCTGGAATGAGAGTCCCAGTGACTGGGTCTCATCCTTAATGGGCTCCCCAGTGACTAGCCCACCTCTGTGATGGGTGTCCTAGTGACTAATCATTCTACAAAATGGGTAACCCAGTGACTCACCCTCCTCTGTGATGGTTGCTCTAGTGATTGGCCCTCCCCTGTGATGGGTGCCCCAGTGATTGTCCGTCCTCCATAATGGAAGCCCCAGTCACTATCTCGTCTGTGATGGATGCCTCACAGACTAGCCCTCCTCTGTGATAGGTGTCCCAGTGATTGAGCATTCTTCATAATTGGTGCTTTATTGATAGTACTCCTCTGTGAATGGTGTTTCAGTGACTGGTCCCCCTACAAGTTGGGTTCCCCAGTTACCAGTCCTCCTCTGTGATGGGTGTTTCAGTAATGAGGACTTCTCCATAATTGGTGTCCCAGGGACTAGCCTTCCTCTGTGATTGGTGCCCCAGTGACTGGCTCTCCTCTGTGATGGATGTCCCTGTGACTTACTCTCCTCTGTGATATATTCTCAGCAACTGGCTGTCTTCCATAATGAGTTCCCTAGTGACTAGCCCTCCTTTCTGATGGGTTTCACAGTTACTGGCCCTCCTCAGTGATTCATGCCTCTGTAACTGGCCCTCCTCCATGATGGTTGTCCCAGTGATTGACCCTCTTCTGTTATGGATGCCACGGTGACTAGCCTTCTACTATGATGGGTGTTACAGTTGCTAGCACTTCTCTATGAGAGGCACCTTCATCACTGGCCTTCCTCTATGATGGGTGACCCAGTCTTTGGCCTCCCCCATTCTGGGTGCTCCAGTGACTGTTGTGTGCACAGGGATTGGCCCTTCTCTGTGATGGGTGCTCTAGTAACTGGCCTGCCTCATAATTTTTACCACAGTGACTAGCCATCCTCTGTGATTAGTGACTGGGCAGCTCTCCTCTGTAATTCAAGTCCCAGTGACTGGCCCTCATCTGATGTGTACCCCAGTGACTGGCCCTTCTTTGTATCAGTGTCCCATGATTGGCCCTCCTTCTAATAGGTACCACAGTGACTGGGCTTCTCTGTGATAGGTGTCTCAGTGACTTGGTCTCCTCTTGGGTGCCCATGTGACTAGCCCTCTTCTGTGATGGGTGTCACAATTGCTGATCCTCCTCCATAATGGGGGCCCCAGTATCAGGGCCTCCTTGGTGGTTGATGCCCCAGTGACTGGCCCTCCTCTGTGATTGGTGCCCCAGTGAATAACACTCTTCAGTGTTGTGCATTCTAGTAATTAGACCTCTTCTATACTGGGTTTCCCAGTGATTGCCCTCCCCTGTGATGGGAACACAGTGACTGGGCTACTCCATAAACCATGCCCCATTGACTTGCCCTCCTGTGTGATAGTTGTGTCAGTGCTTGGGTGTCTTCTATAATGTGTGCACCAGTGATTAGCCCTCCTCTATGATGGGTTTCCCAGTGACAAGCTCTCCTCTCTGATGTGTGCCCTAGTGAGTGGATCTCTTCTGAGATGGGTGCCTTATTTATTAGCCCTCCTCTGTGATGGGTACCCCAGTGACTGGCCCTTCTCTGGATGGGCGCCTCAGTGACTAGCCTAACTCTATTATGAATGCCTCAGTGACCGGTCCCCCTCTAAGATGGGTGCCTCAGTGACTGGCCCCCCTCTGTGATGGGTACCTCAGTGACTGGCTGTACTCCATGATGGTGTCCTAGTGACTAATCCTCCTCTGCGATGGCTGCTTCAATGACTGTGCTACCTCTGTGATCAGTGCCTCAGTGACTTGCTCTTCTCCTAATGGGTGCCCCGGTGACTGACACTCCTCTGGGATGGGTGCCTCAGTGACAGGCCCTTCTCTTGGATTTGTGCTTGAGTCACTGGCCGTCCTCTGTGATTGGTGTCCTAGTGGCTGGCCCTCCTCCTAATGGGTGATCAGTGACTAGCCCTAATCTTGGATGGGTGCCTTAGTGACTGGCCCTCCTCTGTGACGGGTGCTTCAGTGAATGGCTCTCTGCTCAGTGGTGCCCCAGTGACTATTCTTTCTCTGTAATGGGTGCATCAGTTTCTAGCCCTCTTCTGTGATTGGCGCTCCTGTGATTGTCTCTCCTCTGTGATATTTGTTCCAGTGACTGGCTCTTCTCAATGATGGGTGTCACAGTAGCTAGGTTTTTTCTGTGATGGGTGCCCCAGTGACCAGACCTCCTTTGTAATAAGTGCCCCATTTTTTTAACTCCTCTGTGATGGGTGCCCCAGTGACTGGCCTGCCTCTGTGTTCAGTGCCTAAGTGACTGTCCTTTCTTTGTGACTGGTGACCCAATGACTGGTCCTCCTCCATAATGAGTACACTAGTGACTAACCCTCTTCTATAATGGATGCTCCAGTGACTGGCTTTCCTCTATGATGCATGTCTCAGTGACTAACCATCCTCTGTGATGGGTACTGCACTGACTGGCTCTCCTCTGTGATCAGTGTCCGTTTGACTGGTGTTTTTTGATAATGGATGCCCAAGTGATTAGCCCTCATCTGTGATGATTGCCCTACTGACTGACTCTCCTCTTTAATGGGTGCCCCAGTGACTGACTTTCTTCTATGATGTGTGTCCCAGTGACTGGCTCTCCTCTCTGATGGTTGCTACAGTGACATGGCCTCCTTTATAATGGATGTCCCAGTGTCTGGCCCTTCTCTGGGATGAGTACCTCAGTGAGTGGCCCATCTCTGGGATGGGTTCCTCAGTGATTGGCCCTCCTCTGTGATCAATGCCCTAGTGACTGACCCTCCTCCTAATGTGTGTCCCAGTTACTGGCCCTCCTCTGGGATGAGTGTCTCAGTGACTGGATCTCCTCTGTGATGGTGCCCCAGTGAGTGGTCCTTCTCTGTGATGGCTGTACCAGTAACTGGCTCTCCCTAGTGATGATTGTCCTAGTGACTACCCTTCTTCTGTGATGGGTGACCCAGTGACTGGCATTCCTCTGTTTGGGCCCCATTGACTGGACCTCTTCTGTAAGGGGTGTCCCAGTGATTGGTCTTCCTTTGTAAAAGGTTCACCAATGACTACCCCTCCTCTGTGATGAATGTCCTAATGACTGGGCCTCCTCCATAATAGGTGATCCAGTGACTGAGACTCCTCTGTGATTGGTGCCCCAGTGACTGACCATCCTCGATAATGGGTACCCCAGTGACTAGCCCTCCTTTTTCATGGAATAATAGTAAAGAGGCCTCCTCTAAAATGGGTGTCCAAGAGACTAGCCTGCATCTTTGTTAAGTGTCCCAGTAATTGGGATCTTTGGTGGTGAGTCCCATTGACTGGCTGGCCTATGCGATGGGTGTCCCAGTGACCGTCCCTCTTCTCTGATGGGTGCCTCAGTGATTGGCTCTCATCTGTGATGCATGTCTCAATGACTTGCTCACATTTGTGATGATAAACCAGTGACTGGCTCACCTCTGTGATTTGTGTCCCAGTGACTGGGACATCTATCCTGTGATGGCTGCTTTAGTGGTTACCCTTCTGTGGTGAGTATTCAATTGGTTGTCTCTCTTTTCTGATTTGTATCCCAGTCATGGTCTCCTCCAGAATGGTTGCCCCACTGACTATCTTTTTTCTCTGATGGGTGCCCTTTTGACTGTCCCTCCTCTGTGATAGCTGCCCCAATAACTGGCCCTCCTCCATAATAGGAGCTCCGGTGACTGGCTCTTCTCTGTGATGTGTGCCTCAGTGGCTAGCACTCTCTTGGGCAGGTGCCTCAGTGACTGGGCCTCTTCTGTGATGACTGCCCCAGTGATTGGCCCTCTTTCATAATGGGATCCCCAGTTACTGCCTCTTCTCTGTGTTGTGTGCATTAGTGACTAGACCTCCACAGTGTTGGCTGTCCAAGTGACTGGCCCTTCTCCATAATTGGAGCCCCAGAGACTATCTCTCCTCTGTGATGGGTACTTCATTGACTAGCTCTCCTCTGTGATGTGTTCCCCAGTTATTGTGTCTCCTTTGTAATTGTTGCAGCAATGACTGGACTACCTCTGTATTTAGTCCTCCACTGACTGGTGCTCCTTCTTAATGGGTCCCACAGTGACTAACTTTCCTCACAATGAGTGCTACATTGATTGACCCTCCTTCATAATAGGTACATCAGTGACAGCCTCTTCTCTGTAATGGGTGCCTCAGTGACTGACTCCCCTATGTGATGTGTGTACCAGTGACTGGTTCTCCTCTGTGATGGGTGCATCAGTGACTAACCCTACTCTGCGATAGGTGACCCATGACTGGGCCTCCTCTGTAATATGTGCCTCAGTGCCTAGCCCTACTCTGTGATGGGTGCCACAGTGCCTAGATCTACTCTGTGAGGAGTACCCTAGTGACTGACTCTCTTCTGTGATCAGTGCCCCATTGACTGTCCCTTTCCCTAATGGGTGCATCAATGACTGGCCCACCTCTGTAATGGATGCCTCAGTGACTGGGCCTCCTGTGATGCATGCCATATTGACTGGCTCTCCTCTGTGATAGATGTCCCAATGACTGGTTGTACTCTGTGATGGTAATCCCAGCACCTGACTCTCCTCTATGATGAGTGATGCAGTGACTAGCCTTCTTCTGTTATGGGTGCTCCAGTGACTGACCATTGTCTAAAGGTGTACCAATGACTGATACTTCTCTTGATCAATGATGCGGGGACTGTCCCTCCTATGTGATGGGAGTTCCGGCAACTAGCCCTCATCCATAATGGGTACCCCTGTGACTAGCCTGCTCTTGTGATTGTTATCCCAGTGACTGGCCCACTTCTGTGATGGGTGGCCCAGTGACTGGCCCTCCTCTGTGATGTGTGCCACAATGACAAGCCGTCTTCTGTGATGGATGTCCCAGTGACTGATTCTCCTCTGTGATAAGTGTCCCATTGACTATCTTTCTTCTATGATTGCTGCCCAATGACAGGGTTTCCTACATAATGGATGACCCAGGGACTAGGCCTCCTTAGTGATTAGTGACACAATGACAGTTCCTCCTCAATAATGGATGTCCTATGACTAGACCATCTCTGTGATGGGTGTCTCAGTAACTGGGCAGACCCCATAATGGGAGCCCCAGTTATTGGTTCTCCTTCAATAGGGGTGCCCCAGTGACTGAGTCTCCTCTGTGATTGGTGCCCAAGTGACTAGCCTTCCTCTGTAATTGGTGTCCCACTTGCTGTGCCTCCTCCATTATGGGTGCCCCAGTGACTGGCCCTCCTTTGTGATGGGTGTCCCAGTGACTAGATCTCCTCCATAATGTGTGCCCCAGTGCTTGGACCTCCTCTGTGATTGGTGCCTCAGTGACTGGCATTCATATATGATGAGTGTCTCAGTGACAAGTTCTCTTTTGTGATGGCTATAACTGTGACTGGACTCCTTCCATAATGGGTGACTGGATTTTCTCTGTTATTATTACCCCAGTGACTAGTCATCCTGTAGGATAGGAGTCCCCATGACTATCCCTTTTATGTGATGGCTGTCATGGTAACTGGGCTTCCTCCAAATGGGTGCCTTAATGACTATTCCACCTTTGTGATGGGTGTCTCAGTTTCTGGACCTCTTCTGTAGTGGGTGCCCCTTTGACTGAATCTCTCTATGATGAGTCTCCTAGTGACTGGGACTCTTCCATAATAGTTGCTCCATTGTTAGGGCCTCCTTTGTGATGATGTCTTAATGACAGGCCCTCCTGCAAATTGGTTGCCCTAGTTTCTGGCCTTCCTCTGTTATAGATACCACAATGACTAGCCCTCCTCTGTGATGTGTTTCCCAGTGACTAGACTGCCTCCAATTGCCCCCATGCCTGGCCCAATTCTATGATGGGTGCTCCTTGACTGAACCTCCTCTGTTTTGGGAGCTCCATGACTGCCTCTCTTCTGTGTTGGGTGGCCAGTGACTGACCCTCCTCTGTGATGGGTGTTCCAGTGACTCGCCTTTTCTTGTGATGGCTGTCCCAGTGACTGACCCTCCACCATAATGGTTGCCCCAGTAACTAGCCCTCCTCTGTGAAGGTTGTCCCAATGACTGGCCCTTCTTCATAATGGGTGCCCCAGTGACCATCTCTCCACTGTTATGGGTGCCACATTGACTAGCCCTCCTCTGTGTTGGCTGTCGCAATGACTAGCCCTCCTCTGTGAGGGGTGCCCCATGCCTTGGTAGCCTCTGTGATGTTTGCTGCTGTGACTGGCCCTCCTTTGTTATGGGTGCTCCAGTGAATGCTCCTCTTCTGTGATGGGTGCCTCAGTGACTGGCCCTCCTCTGTGAAGGGTGTCCAAGTGATGGATCCTCTTCTGTGATGTGTGCCACAGTGTCAAGCCATCTTCTGTGATGCAAGTCCCAGTAACTAGCCTTCCTCTGTGATTCATGCTTTTTTGTCTGGCCCTTATCTCTGATGGGTGCCCCAGTGACTGGCCCTCCTCTGAAAAAAAATGCCCCAGTGACTGATCCTCCTCTCTGATGGGTGCCCCAGACTAGCTTTCTTCTGTGATCCTTGCCCCAGAGACTGGTCTACATAATAGGTGCCCCAATGACTAGACCTCCTCTATTGCTGGTGCCCCAGTGACAGTACCTGTTTGCTGATTGGTGCTCCAATGACTGGCCTCCTCCATAATGGGTGCCCTCATGACTAGCCTTCCTCTTTGAAGGTTGTCCCAGTAACTGGGCCTCCTCCATAATTGGTGCCCCAGTGACATGATGTACATTGTGATGAATTTCCCAGTGACTGCCATTCCTCAGGCATGGGTGCTCTTATCTGTGAATGAATGGTTGTCCCAGTGACTGGCCCTCCTCCATTATGGGTGTCCCAGTGACTGGCTTTCCTCTGTTATGGGTGCCATAATGTCTAGCTGTCCTCTGTGATAGGTGCTCCAGTGACTAGCTCTTCTCTATGAGAGGTACCCCCGTGACTGTCCCACCTCTGTGATGGGTTCCCCAGTAACTAGCCCACCTTTGTTATCTGTGCTCCATGGACTGCCCCTCCTCTGTGATGGGTGCCCTAGTGACTGGTCCTTCTCTGTGATGGTGCCCAGTTACTGGCCCTTTCTGTGATGCCTGTCCCAGTGACTGACCCTCCTCTGTGATGAGCACCTCAGTGACTGTTCCAAACAAAGCAGGTGTCTCTTAATAACCTTCAAAATAAGTAAAACAGTGCCACATTTTAAAATGTATCCCTACTGGTTTAAGTAATTTATGATGGCCTGCATATGCGTTCCCCAGTGTTCTCTAGTTTTCAAGGTTAGAACTAGACCATAAACAACTTTGTGGAAATTATAAAAATGCCACCTGTATCAGAATTACATGTAAGAACGGGACCAAAAATATATATATAACTACATGTACAAAGTGTTCTCTACCCCAAGGGCATATCTCCTAGCCAGGACATTGGACATAGGGAGCAAAATGTAGACTGCTTTTCACCCACCTACCTGCACCAATTTGTCAGGTGCACTTATAGAAAAAAGAATGACAACTCTATTTCAAACAAGAAGAGGGTTTGGGTGTGAACCATTCTCTTCAAGACATCTTTGTTAGATGTAAAGTATCAAGATATTCTGGTAGTGTGTATTCTGAATGTCATTCCTCAGTCTCCTCCACTACTTATCTCACATGCTTGGCAGAACACCCACTTCGTAACAGCAGACAACACTTTGCTCTTGTAAAATTAATCAATCACACCTCTCCTATAAATAAATAAACTTTAGGTTTTTCCAAGATGACAGATTAGAGGCTTACAAGCTTGCCTCACCTGTCAGAACACTGAAATAGTATGGAAAGACCAACACAGTGAACTCCAATTCAAGAATGAAAACACATACTCATCAGAACAGCAAAGGACACCTTAGATCTCAGGGAGGAGAGTCTGAGTCCCTGTGACAGCACTCTGCAGAGACAAGTGAGTGTGCTCTCAGAACATGGGGCAAGGCTGAATATACCTGTCTGAGACACCTACCAATCAGAGATCTGCTTAACCTGGGCCACAGAAAAACAATCTGTTTCTCTCAGTCTCCAGAGCTGCCTCAGGGGAAATCTGAGAGTTGGTGAGAGGGAAAGTCCAGAAAAGCCATAGGTGTTCTCCCAAATTCAGATCAGTGAGGAAGACACCATTTTTGAGTGCAGGCCATTGTTTCAGCAACAACAGTCACTGCAGGCATTTCGGCTTTTGCCCAGAGACAAGGTTGCTTTCTCTGGGGTAGGGAAAGGGAGCATGGAAATCACCATGAGTTTGAAGCCAGACTTGGGCTTGTGCCAACCACAGACTGGGATTAGTGGGGGAAACTGCACAGCCCAGCTTCCCTTTTAGAAAGAGAGATTGGATGCCAAATCAGATCTACAACCCAGAATCAGTCTCTGTGTGTTATTGCATGGGCACCCCATCCTGCCCCACCACTCTGGGTAGTTGGGGGAAGGGGCCCCAACAATATCAAGGAACACCCAGAATAGTAGCCTAAATGACAGGAGCCTGGCAGGAGGACCCCAATCCCATGCTCCAGAACCTGAATTCTTTTTTCTTAATTTTTTTTATTTTAAAGAGTACAATTCAGGGTTAGGTATACAAATATTCATTATGCAGGTACCCTTGTTAATGAGGTGTGCCCTCCCTCCCCTGGCAGTTTCCCACTACTGCCAATTCCATCCCTTCCTCCTCTGGCAGTTTCCACTACTGCCAATTCCTTTCTTATAGTGTTATAATAGTTGTTCAAGGTCCGCTTATGAGTGAGAATATGTGGTACTCAGTTCTTTGTTTCTGTGATAAATCACTCAGTATTACAGACTCTAAGTCCATCCAAATTACTGTGAAGTTCATAATTTTGTCCTTCTTTATGGTTGCATAATATCCATCATGCATATGTACCACTTTTTTCAATCCAGCCCTCTTTTGATGGGCAGCATGTTTGGTTCCATTTTCTTGCTACTGTAAACAATGCTAAAATAAATATGCACATGCAGGTGTCTTTTTAATAGAGTGATTTGAGTTCCTCTGGGTATATTCCCAGTAGGGAGATTGTGAGGTCATATGGAAGGTCAATTTTTAGATCTTTTAGGAATCATCACAATGTTTTCCACAGAGGTTTTACTAGTTTACACTCCTCCACCAGTGTAGAAGTGTTCTTTTTTCCCCGCATAATCTGCAGCATCTGTTGTTTTTTGAGTTATTGATGATAACCATCCTGACTGGAGTTAGTGGTATCTCAGTGTGTTTTTTTTTGAGTTGGAGTCTCACTCCATCGCCCAGACTGGAGTGCAGTGGCCGCTCCCTGCCACCACAGCCTCAACTTGCTGGGTTCCGGCGATCCTTCCACCTCAGTCTTCCAAGTAGCTGGAACTACAGGTGCATGCTACCATGCCCGGCTAATTTTTTTATTTATTGTAGAGATGAGGTCTCACCAAGTTGCCCAGGTGGGTCTCGAACCCGCAGGCTCAGGCAATCCGCTCATCTCAGTCTCCCAAAGCATGGGATTACAGGCTGAGCCACTGAGCCCGGCTTCAGCGTGATTTTAATTTGCATTTCTTTGATGACTAGTGAGGCTGAGCACTTTTTCATGTATCTATTAGTTGCTCATATGTCTTCTTCTGAGAAGTGTTTATTCATATCTTTTGCCCACTTTGCAATGGGGCTGTTTGCTTTCTTTTTTGGCATGTTTGAGTTCCTTGTAGATCCTAGATGTTAGGCCTTTGTAAGACATACATTTGGCAAATATTTCTTCCCAGTCTGTGTGTTGTCTCCCTGCTCTCTTGATGGTTTCTTTGGCTTTGCAGAAGCTTGTTGGTTTGATGAGGTCCCATTTATCTAACTTATCTCTTATGGCATGATCACTTAGGGTTTTGATCAGGAATTGGTTGCCAATTCCAATATCCACAAGGGTGTCTCCTGCATTTTCTAATATTCTTACAGTTTGAGGTTTTACGCTGAGATCTTTGACCCATTTAGAGTTGATTTGTGTGTATAGTGATAGGTAGGGGTCCTGTTTTAATCTTCTGAATGTGGTCAGCCAGTTTTCCCAGCACCATTTACTGAATAGGTTCTCTTCTCCCCAGTGGTTGGTGATGGAGGTTTTGTCAAAGATGATTTGGTTGAGAAATTGAGGTTTTGCTTCTGGAATTTCTATCCTGTTCCATTGGTCTATATGACTGTTCTTGTACGAATACCAGGGTGTTTTGATTACTGTAGCTTTATAATAAAATTTAAAGTCTGGGAGTGTGATACCTCTCGCTTTGTTTTTTTGTTTGTCTGTTTTTTGATTTATTGCTGAGGATGGTTTCAGATCCTGCATTCTGAGCAGAAGTAGAGTTTCTATAGCCAAAGTTTCTTATGAACAGCAGGCCTTTTGGTCAATGTCACCTTTACAACCTGATACTCTTCAGCAATTACCATCATTAAAAACCTCAGTCTTCACCTGAGACTAGTTGGGGTAGCAGGTCCCAGCAACACTAAGTAAAGTGAATGTCCCCACTGCTACAAAATGGAGAAAGCGGTTTAAGTGGCAGGAGACCAGCAGAAAGGACCTCACCCTTCATTTGAATCAGCAGTCTGAATGGCAGAAGAGTTTCTGATCTTGGGCTTCTCCCAGGTAGTAAACCCTGAAGCCAAGGTCAGCACTGTGGCACACAATCAAGCTGCAGGTGTTATTTTGGGGAGCCACAGCCGTCCCTCTAGTCTTTTGGGGGACGTGTGCTTCCTTAATACCAAGGGTGTGATGGTCCCTATTTATGCATGCCTGGATTAGTGGCCTAAGCCACCCCACTCTTCCTGGGCAGCCATCTTGTACAAGGAAGCCCCTTGTGCTCCATGCCCTAACACACCCAATCACCTGGAGTGGGAGCCTCAGCCACCTTTCTCTCCAGGGATTGAGTCTTTGGTGCTGTGGTGCTTTCTCCACTCAATGCCCGATATACCCTCAGGTACCTGAAGCTACCACTCTTCTAGATTAGGAGCTTAGGCTGCCCTTCCCTTCCTGAGAAGAGAACTTGAGGCAGTAGAGGCTCCCTAACACCTCATCAAGGCACCTCTGAGCACTTGGAGGCCACACACCAGACTCAGCCTTAGAGCAGTTGCCTGTGTCGGACACTGGTGAACCCATAGGTGGACCTGCCTAGTTTGGTCCCACCCTTCTTGGTTCTCTCCTTCTCAGGGTTGATCTGGGAGCCCAGACAACAGTGCACTCTGTAGACCAGCTCACTGCTGTGATAACAGAGTGCTTCTTACAATAAATAAGGATCAGGTAAATACCCATCCATATTGACAGTAGCCAATTCTTACCTGTAGGTACCACCTGCTGGCATAGAGGTTGAATGATGAATCACAACAGGCAGTTTGCTGACACCAACACATACCACTGAGCAGCCAGCTAAGACTCCTGAGATGCTTGCCACCCCAGCCTCAAAGGAAGCAGTGAGCCAGGCCACACCCCCACAACATCATTATTACAACAACACCTGGGAAAACATTCACACACAGGCCATCTGTATCAAAGGAAATCATACAGATTGGCCACTGTGGTGCATCCAGATGAGAAACAACTCAGAAAGTGTAAAAAAAAGAATGCTACTCCTCCCAAGGGGCACACTAATTCATCAGCAACAGAGCCTAACCAGAATGAAATCCCAGAAATATCAGATAATAAATTCAGAATATCAATTATAAAGAAACTAAATGAGAGGAAAGTTAAATCTGATAACCAACACAAATTTTCAGAACAATTTAGGAGGGGAAATAGAATATTTACAACATTAAAAAAATAACTAAAAAATGGTGGAGTTACAAAACACAATCCATATAGTAGTAATCTAGAACAAGCATAAGAAGGAATCTCATCGATGAAAAACAATTTCTTTGAGCTAACTCAGTCAGACAGAAATGAAGAAAAAAGAATGAACAAAGCCTACAAGAAATATGGGACTATGTAAAGCAACCAAAACTATGAGTTATAGTCATCCCAGAGGGTGAAGAAGATAAAGTAAAAAGTATAGAAAATATACTAGAGGAAATAATTCCAGAACGCTTCCCTGATCTTGAGAGAGACCTAGGCATCCAGATAGAAGAAGGCCAAAGAATTCCTGCAACTCACCAAGCCATATTGCTGTCAGATCCTCTGAAGTCAGCATGAAAAATCTAAGAGCAACAAGAGACAAATGTCAAATCACTCAAAAAGGAAAGGGCATTATAAACAGTAGACTTCTTAACAGAAACTCTACAAGGCAGAAGAGAATGCAGTCTTATTTTCAACTTCCTTAAGGAAAAAAAAAAAGACAGCCAATAGTCTTATATCCAACCACACTAAGCTTCATGAACAAAAAAGAAATAAAGTATTTCCCTAACAAACACTGAAATAATTTGTCGCCACTAAACTGGTTCTACAAGAGATGCTCAAAGGAGTTTAAACTTGGACATGAAAGATGACACCTGTTATCACAAAAGATCACATAAGTGCAAAGTTTACAGATCTTATAAAGCCAAGTCAGCTAGATTACTCTAGAAATGAAACCTCACATATCAATATTAACCCGGAATATAAATGGTCTAAATGCCCTGCTTAAAAGAATCAGAGTGGCAAACTGAATAATAAAAAAAGAAAACCCAACCATATGCTGCCAACAAGAGACCCATCTACTAGTCAAAGACAGACACAGATGCAAAGTGAATGAGTGGAAATCAAGTGAATGAAAAACAAAAAGGAGAAGGAGTAGATAGCTCAGACTTTAAACCAAAAACAGCAACAATAAAAAAGACAAAGAAAGGCATTATATAACAATACAGGGTGCAATTTAACAAGAAGGTTTAACCATCTTAAACATATATGCACTGAACACTAGAGCACATAAATTCATGAAAAAAATTTGACCTTAGAAAACATATTGGTAGCAATACTATAATATCAAGTGACTGCAATGTACCCTTTGACATTACTGCACAGATCATTGAAGCAGTAAATTAATAAAGGAACTCTGGACTTAAACTGAACTATAGACCAAACAGACCTAGGAGACATCTACAAAACATTCCACCCACCACCTACAGAATATATATTCTCATCTCCACATGAAATGTTCTCCAAAATAGGCCATATGCTTGGCCATAAAGTCACAATACATTTAAAAACATCAAAATTATACCAGGCATCTTCTTGAACCATAGTGGAATAAAATTAAGAATTAACACTAATAGGAGCTTCCAAGTATACACCATGAAAATAGAGCTACTCATTCTTGAATGAATCATAGGTAAACAATAAAATTAAGACAAAAATCAAAAAGTTTATTGAAACAAATGAAAATAGTGACACAACATATCAAAATCTATGGGACACAGCAAAAGCAATTCTGAGAGGAAAGTTTGTAGTATTAAATGCCTACATCAAAAAGACAGAGAGATCAGAAATCAACAGTTTAACCTTGCACCTCAAAGAACTAGAAAATCAGGAGCAATCTAAACCTAAAACTAGCAGAAGAAAAGAAATAACATAAATCAGAGCAGAACTAAATGTTATTGAGGGAAAAAAAGAGAAAGACAGAGACACAAAAGACCAGTGAATCAAAAAGTTGGTTTTTTGAAAAGACAAATATAAGTGAAACTGACAGATTATTAGCTAGACTAACCAAGAAAAAAATTCAGAAGACTCAAATAAATTCAATCAGAAATGACAGAGGTAACATAACAACTGATACCATGGAAAAAAAAAAAATCATCAGAGGCTACTATGAAAACAAACTGGAAATATACAATCTCCCTATACTGAACCAGGAAGAAATAGATACCCTTAATAGACCAATAATAAGCAATAAAAAAATCTCCCAACAAATAAAGCCCAAGGCCAGACAGATTCACAGCTGAATTTTATCAGACATACAAAGAAAAACTGGTACCAATCCTACTGAAATTATTCCAGAAAGTCAAGGAGCAGGAATTCCTCCCTAACTTATTCTATAAAATGAATATCACACTGATACCACAAACAGACAAGGACACAACAAAAAAGAAAACTACAGACCTATTTCCCTTAATGAAATACTAGCAAACCAAATTCAATAGCATATCAAAAAAATCCATCATAATAAGTGGATTTTATTCCAGAGACGCAAGGATATTTCAATGTCCACAAATCAATAAGTGTGATTCATCACATATACAGAAGCAAAAATAAAAACCATATTATAATCTAAATGGATGCAGAAAAAGCATTCAACAAAATCCAACATCTCTTCATGAGTAAAACCCTCAACAAACTGGGTACTGAAGGAACACATCTCAAAATAATGAGTCATATATGAAAAACCCACAACCAACTTCATACTTAATTGGGAAAAGTTTAAAACATTTTCCCTTGAAACAGGAACAGGACAGGATGTCCACTGTCACCACTCTTATTCAACATTGTACTAGAAGAGTTAGCAAGAACAATCTGGCAAGAGAAAGAAATAAAAGGCATTCAAATCAGCAAGGAGATAGCATTCAAACTATCCTTGTTCGTGGATAACATTATTGTATACCTAGAAAACCCTAGAGACTCCTGCAAGAAGCTTCCAAACCTGATAAATGACTTCAGTAAAGTCTCAGGATAAAAAAGCAAAGTACAAAAACCTGTAGCCTGACTATACACAATGTTCAAGTCAAGGACCAAATCAAGAACTCAATCCTATTCACACTAGCCACACAAAAAATAAAATACCTAAGAATACACCTAACTAAAAAGGTGAAATATCTTTACAAGGAGTGCTATAAAACACTTATGAAAAAAATTGTAAATGACACAAACAAATGGAAACATTCCATATTTATGAATTGGAAAAATCAATATTGTTAAAATGACCATACTGCTCAAAGCATTTCAGACATTCAGTGCAATCCCAACTGAAATACTGTACCAACTTTTTTCTTCATAGAGCTTAAAAAATCTTAAAATTTATGTGAAACAAACAAACAAACAAAAAAGAACCTGAATATCCAAAGCAATTCAAAAAGAAAAAAAAAAAAAGTAAAGGCATCACACTGCCTGACTTCAAATTATATTATAAGGCAATAGTAAATATAACAACATAGTACTGGTACAAAATAGATCAATGGAAGAGAATAGAGAACCCAGAAATACAATCACATACCTATAACTAATTGATCTTCAACAAAGTCAACAAAAATAAACAGTGGATAAAGAACTCCTTATTCAATAAATGGTGGTGGGAAAATTGGCTACCCATATGCAGAAGAATGAAACTGGACCCCTATCTCTCACCATATACAAAGTTTAATTCAAGATTAATTAAGGACTTAAATATAAGAACTGAAACTAAAATCCTTGAAGAAAACTGATGAAACACTCTTCTGCACAATGGCCCAGGAAAAGAATTTATGATGAAGACCACAAAAGCAACTGTGACAAAACAAAAAATAGACAAATGGGACTTAATTTAACCCCAAAAAACTTCTGCACATAAAAAAAAAAAGCAGTGAATAGAAAACCTACTGAATTGGAAAAGATATTTTCTTTTTTTTTAATATTCAATATTTTTTATTATGATATTGTGGGGTACAGTTAAGGGTTAGGTATACAAATATGCTTCGTTCAGGCACCCTTGTTGATAAGAAGTGTCTCCCCATCCCCAGACAGATATTTACTACCATTAAT
>CAUYQG010205944.1:0-16112 GCA_963574415.1 Tarsius wallacei | reverse complement strand
GTAGACTAGGTGCTGGTGTCAGTGTATAGCTTCCAAGGGGAGTGCTTCGAAGGTGACCATAGTGATATTCAGCAATGAGGTATGTAGCACTTTTTCTAGGATAAGTTCACAAACTTAATTGTCAGACCTCGTATTTATCATCACCTTTAACTGTATTGATTTTTTTTTTTTTTTTTTTTTTTTTTTAGTTGGAGTCTCACTCAGTCGCCCAGACTGGAGTGCAGTGGCCGCTCCCGGCCACCGCAGCCTCGAGCTGCTGGGCTCCAGCGATCCTTCCGCCTCAGCCTTCCAAATAGCTGGAACTACAGGCGCGCGCTACCACGCCCGGCTAGGGTTTTTTTTGTTTTTGTTTTTGTTTTAATTGTAGAGATGAGGTCTCGCCAAGTTGCCCAGGCGGGTCTCGAACCCGCGGGCTCAGGCAATCCTCTCACCTCGGCCTCCCAAAGTGCTGGGACTATAAGCGTGAGCCACCGCGCCCGGCCATGAGCCTACATTTAACCCAACAACTCCGAGGGCAATCGCGGCTTTAGGAGACGGAGGAGAATCCCCCAGGTTTACGCCATCACTAACTGTGGCAGCTAACCCGGCTCTAAAACTCAACCTCCTGGCAATCTCCACAAAACACCCTCTACGCGATCTTAGTCACGTGGCCCTTTGCGTCTTCTTACCCACTTCAAATATGGCCGCCAAACTCCAGCCTCCTTTACCGTCAGCTCCGCGGTGACCGCTCCGGCTTCATGCCCACTTCCAAAAGGGCCTCCCCCCCTTCCCCGCGGGACTGTGGCTCCGAGTGCGCACGCGCGAATGCAAACCCTCTTCCGGGCAAGATGGCGATGGGGCTGGTATGCGGCCGCCGGGAGCTTCTGCGCCTGCTACGGCCCGGGCGGCAGGTAAGGGTGCCCTGGGGCTAAACGCAGGGATGCCGCCGTGACCCTGAGTCCCGAGCACAAGGGCGCTTCTTCCTGGGGGCACGAGTGGGCTCTGGCCTGCTCCCCGGGACCTGAGTGTGTCATGACCTCGGGTCGCGTGAGGACGCGGGAGGGTCGCCCCTCCGGAGCGCAACTCAGCCTGGTCCCCTGGACCCGGCGTGGGTCTGCGGCACCCGAGATGCGGAGAAGCCGGGCTGGAGCTCCGCTCTGCACGCGCCAGCCGCGTGTGTCCGGGCCAGCCACCTGCACGCGGAGAGCGGCAGTGTCCTCGCCTCTGGAGGAGCGAGCGTCGTGAATGCCCTGTGCCCCCACGCTGGGACTTCTCCCGGTAAAGGGGCTCCATCCTGCCTTACTTGCTCAGTTCCACAGCGTCGCAGGGTCCTCGCGGTGGCCGCGGAAACCGCCGGCCGCGGGGCTCCCTGTCCCGGCCGTCCCGTGCTGCGGTCGCCCGCACTACGTCCTCCTCGCCGCCCCCGGCCCCCGCTGCCTCAGTACCTCGGCCGTTTTGTTTGCAGAAGCCCAGGTAGGAGACTTTGTACCTGCAGGGTTTAGAGTGGTGCTTCTTGGTTGGTTTCCTTTTTATTTTGTTTTGTTTGTGGGGAGGAGGAATATGGAGCAGAGTTCTCGTCCACACTCCACACAGCTCTCCAAAATGTTAGCATCTCTGCTTGGGAGGGATTTTCAGTTCAGTTGGGAAATGACTGAAAGTACAACAGGAGGCCGGACTCGGTGGCTCAGCCTGTAATCCCAGCACTTTGGGAGGCCGAGGCGAGTGCGTTGCCGGAGCCGGGCAGGTTCGAGACCTGCCCAGGCAATTTGGCGAGACCTTGTCTCTACAAAAAGTCAGAAAAATTAGCCGAGCCTGGTAGTGCACGCCTGTGGTTCCGGCTACTTGAAAGACTGAGGTGGAAGGATCGCCGGAGCCCAGCAGGTCGACTGCACCCCAGCCTGGACGACGGAGTAAGACTCCAACTCAAAAAAAAAAAAAAAGAAAGCACAGTAGGAGAGATTTGAAGCTTCTTATGCTCAAGGCATTGTTTGCCAGAGAGGTGGCAAGACACTGATGATGTTCTAAGATGTGGTTCCAGGTTTGTGTGTATTAGAAAAATTGTAATTTGAATATCAAGTACATAACTTCATGGATACTGTATTTTAGGAGACCAAATAGGTTTTTCGATCTTGAAAACTGAGTTGTTTTAAAGAAAAATTGTAATGATTCCAATATATGGCAAAAGTCATGATAGTGGTGTTTAAAGGACTGAAGTTTGGAAAACAGTGATACAAGAAATAACTTCTCAGCTCAAAGGGAAGTCATGAAATCTAACTCTAAGTGACTTTCTTTCTAGTCATAAAAGTAAGATGTCCGTTTTAAGCTTTAATTCTGTGGACACTGTAGGCTAACCTGGGAGAAAAAGAAAGAGAATAGAATCCAGTACTGGCTATCAGGGGCCTCATTTTCTCTATGATCCTCCTACTGATCACACCATCTTCCTTTCACACAGGTTCAGACCCCTCCTGTTCCTGCAACTCCCTCACCCACAGTACTACCTGAGGTGGCTTCTGGAGGGACTGCGGATGTAGTCCAAGCTGCAGCAGAACAGAACTTCAGTGAACTGGGGCTGGGGTCATATACCCCAGTGGGACTGATCCAGAACTTCCTGGAATTTATGCATGTTAACCTGGACCTACCTTGGTGGGGAGCCATTGCTGCATGTAAGGAGAATATACCCTGGACTTAGGGATAGAACATTAAAGATGACATTCTTTGAGTAGATTGAGGAAATAGTTGCAGAAGTTCAGAGGGCAGGAAAGCAGATGATTCAAAGGAAGGATAGAAGCTCATGATACTTAGATGCACTTATATTTCCTAAAGAGCACTATAAAGCTCCTAGATTATCTGGGATTCAAGAAGTATAGAAATTTTAATATGGGCATGGGGCTGAAGTCAGGGGACCTTATTATTAACAGTAATGAAGCTGCCCTGGTTTGGAGAAGTAGAAGATCAGGACAGGCACTTAAACCCCCAAATTGGGAAACCACTCACATTGCTCTTGTAAAGGCTAAACCACTCACATTGCTCTTATAAAGCTGTGCTTTGAATTCTGTTCCATGACCTTGCTCCATCAGTTGCCTCTTCTCACCTGTGTCTTCAGTGTCTTCCTCCCTATATGCCCTGAACATATAAACATGCTCCAGCATACTCATGTGTTACCTTTTTTTTTTTTTTTTTTTTGAGTTGGAATCTCACTCTGTCACCCAGGCCGGAGTGCAGTGGCATGCTCACTGCCACTGCAGCCTTGATCTGGTGGGATCAGGTGATCCTCCCACCTCTGCCTTCCAAATAGCTGGAACCAGAGTCGTGTACCACTGTGCCCTGCTGATTTTTCTGATTTATTGCAGAGATTAGATCTTGCCATGTTGCCCAGGCTGGTCTCAAACCCCTGAGTTTAGGTCATCCTTTTGCCTCTGCTTCCCAAAGTGCTGGGATTACAGGCATGAGAGCCACCGTACCCGGCTATCCTTGTGTTACTTGAGAGGTAATTTCTTCACTTCATCCTTGATTTTTCTTTACCTACTACCTTGTCTTTCTTCTTCCCTTGAAGGCTGTTATTTACAAGTCTGATCCGCATTCATTGAGCCTACTTTTTCCCATTTGCTCTTTGACCATCAGTAATCTTGTATTTACTAATATTCTACATTCTAACTCTTTATTCTATGCAAGTGACAGCATTGCTAAATCTACTTTTCATACTTGACCTTTCTGCATTAGACACATTAGACCTTAAAATCTGTACTGTGGCTTTTGTGACAGTCTTTCCTGATTTTCTTCCTGTCTTTCTGACCACACCTTCCCATCTCCATTGTCCAATATTCTACCCATATCTTCAATGCTGGTATTCTGGATTTCTTCCCTTTCTATTCCACATTGTCCATCACAGTGTTGACAAAGCCTAAACATGTATTTTCCACCCTGGCCTCTTCTCAGCCCAGACCCATTTGTATGTCTACAGATACCATAAATATATATTGGAATGATCAGGAAATAAGTTTAATAAAAGAAGTAGGAAGGAGCTAAAGCAGTAGGTCACCGGATTACTTCCTAACCCGGGGATTTCTAGAATAATAGCCTCCAAACTTCATTCTAGGAACCCAGAGTAGCGCAAAGGTGCCCCTGAGCAATGAAACCCAGAGCATAAACAACCCTGTAGCCAGGTTTTTCCTTCACCCAGGGCAGCTTGATTGATTTGTTTTATATACGGGGGCTACACTTGCAATTGGGGGGCAGGGGAAAGATTCTATTGATCATAGAAAAGTTAAGAAGCCATTAACCTAGAAAAGTGCTTCTGTCATCATTTTGTTCAAGGAAGCAAACAAGATTCTTGATAACTGCTTAGAAAAGTTAATGCTAGCTAAGTGCGGTGGCTCATGCCTGTAATCTCAGCACTTTGGGAGGTGGAAGCGAGAGGATTACCTTGAGCTCAGGGGTTTGAGACCAGCCTGAGCATCATGACAAGACCTCATCTCTACAATAAATCAAAAAATCAGCTGGGCGTGATGGCACACACCTGTTAGTTCCAGCTAATTGGAAGGCTGAGGCAGAAGGATCACCTGAGCCCAGCAGATCAAGGCTGCAGTGGCCATCAGCATGCCACTGCACTCCAGCCTGGGCGACAGAGTGAGACTCAAAATAAATTAATAAATAAAAATTTAAAAATTAGCCAGACTTGGTGGTGCGCACCTGTAGTTCTAACTACTTGGAAGGCTGAGGTGGAAAGATCACCTGAGCCCAGCAGGTCAAGGTTGCAGTGGCTGTAGGTATCCCACTGCACTCCAGCCTGAGTGACAGAGTGAGACTTCAACTCAAAAAAAAAAGAAAAGTTAATGTTAGACTTTTGTGATGCCAAAGCAGAGAACTGAACCTTGAAGAAACTAAGTCATACCCCTGACCATAATTCTGGGCCCCTTGGGCATGAGTCACTATATGGAAAAAGCAAAAATATGAAAGACCCTTCAATTTTTCGCTTCAGTAAAGCTAAAAACCTTTCAATCTTCTAGCTACTACTTTAATTTTCACTCCAATCCTAGTTTGTGTTTTCCAGGTACAGTCCTTGCCCGCTGCCTGATTTTTCCTCTCATCGTGAAGGGCCAGCGAGAGGCAGCCAAGATCCACAACCACTTGCCAGAGATCCAGAAGTTTTCCACTCGAATCAGAGAAGCCAAGTTGGCAGGAGACAGTGCTGAGTGTGAGTCAGTTGCAGGATGAGTATGGGAGAGGACCACATTTGTATTTTTTGGAAAGGAACAACCTAAAAATCAGGAGTTGCTACAGTTGGGCAAGTCTAAAGACTTACCTGCTTGAAGACCTGATACTTTTAGGGACTGGCCAGGATCAGTTAGAAATTTCATGGGCCAAGTAATGAAGATGTTCCCTCCTCCACTGACGTAACTGTTAGCACAACGTAAATTTCTCTTCACCTCACAGTTTACAGGGCCTCCACGGAGATGACACTCTACCAGAAAAGGCATGATGTTAAACTCTTTAAACCTCTCATTCTACCTCTGACTCAGGTGAGCAAAAACATTTATTTCTTTCTGAACCTATCAGATTTCCTCATCTGTGTTTCGTGTACCCCAGGCCCCTAAAAAAGCAAGTGGTGGTGGTGATATCCTGCATGACTTTCAGTGATAGGGTGGTAAAAATGTCCCCTCTGGTAAAGCATGCTAACCCTGTTTATCCTGTGTAATAGGCCCCAATCTTCATCTCCTTCTTCATTGCTCTGAGAGAGATGGCCAACCTTCCTGTGCCCAGCCTGCAGACAGGTGGTCTCTGGTGGTTCCAGGACCTCACAGTATCTGATCCCACCTACATGTTACCACTGGTAGTCACTGCTACAATGTGGGGTGTCCTTGAGGTAAGCCCGGGTTGACTGAGTGCCAGGCCCACAAAGTGAACTGGGAATGGAGGGTACAGCCATCATCCTTCAGTCCCTGGAAAAATAGTGTTGATGGGTAAGAGATCAGAGACAGACTCACTAAAATTTACATGCTTTCACTCCTCTTTTCCTGTGTCCACTCCCCCCCCCCACCTTTTTTTTGGCAGCTAGGTGCTGAGACAGGTATGCAAAGTTCTGACCTTCAATGGATGAGAAATGTGATTAGAGTGATGCCCCTGGTAGTCTTGCCGATAACCATCCATTTCCCCTCGGTAGGTAATGACTTAGGGCCTGACCCCAAGACCTTCCACCTAGCCTAGCTGCCTCCTAGCACACTGACTAGGGATGCAACCTCTGAGTACCTTCCTGTATTCTTACCCAGGCAGTGTTTGTATACTGGCTCTCCTCCAATTTGTTTTCCCTGGGCCAAGTGGCCTGTCTCCGAATTCCAGCTGTGCGGACTGTCCTTAAAATCCCCCAGCGTGTTGTACATGACCCTGCCAAATTACATCCACAGGAAGGCTTCTTAAAGAGTTTCAAAAGAGGTAAGCACTCATTCTCTGTAAAACAGGACTCGGGAAAGTTATCTAAAAATAGGAACAGGACTGACCATCTTGCTCTTCTTTTCACAGGCTGGAAGAATGCTGAAATAACACATCAGCTACGAGAGCGTGAACAACGCATGCAGAATCACTTGGAGCTAGCAGCCAGGGGTAAGCAGTCCTTTCAGGCTCAATTCTATCTTTGTTCCTTTCCTTTGTTCACTGAGGTTTGTTTTCTTCCCCCAGGTCCCTTACGACAGACCTTTACCCACAATCCTCTGCTGCAGCATGGAAAGAATCACCCTCCCAACACGCCTAACAGCAGCAGCAGCAACAGCAAACCAAAGTCAAAGCAGCCCTGGCGTGATACACTTGTCTGACTTATGTTTTTGCTCATGCTGGCAGGGACTCTGTCTCTTCAAATACTCCTCCTCAACACAAGACTTGACACTACATCCTTGGCCCAGTTTCAGGAACTGTGGCATATGAAGATGCTCATTTTAAAGAGATTTTACGGCAAACTTATGTCCTTGTCTATAAGAGAGCACCCGGGGGCCAAGTGATCTTCCTATTCACAGAGTTAGTAAACCTGTGTACTACATGCTGCTTCCTGATATTTATTAAACAGGGAAATGGGTGTATGCCTCAGTAAACTGAAGAATAGAGTAGGCTGTGATTGCTCTTGCCCAAGGTCTTGGGAGGTATCTTAATGTTTTATCTTGGCATTAAGAGCTTCAACCTTGGCTGAGCTCGGTGGCTCAGCCTATAATCCCAGCACTTTGGGAGGCCTAGGCGAGTGGATTGCCTGAGCCCATGGTTTCGATACCATCCCGGGCAACTTGGCGAGACCTTGTCTCTACAATAAAAAATTAGCTGGGCGTGGTAGCGCAACCTATAGTTCCAGCTACTTGGAAGGCTGAGGCAGAAGGATCACCAGTGCCCAGCAGGTCGATGATGCTGGGGTGGCCGTGAGCCTGCCACTGCACTCCAGCCTGGGCAACAGAGTGAGACTGCAACTCCAAAAAAAAAAAAAACAGAGCTTCAACCTCTAACCCATATATGTGTGGTTCCATTCACATTTGCATTGCAGTCATAGAGGTATGTATGTATGACTGACAACTTCAGATTGTATATAAATATAGTAACTATATTTCTTGATTCCAAGATTATTTTAAAAATTTCCTTTAAGAAGTAGATCTCAAATTCTTAGTGATAATTAAGGAGGAGGAAAATTCAGCTGGGCGCAGTGACTCATGCCTGTAATCCCAGCACTTTGGGAGGCAGAGGTGAGAAGATTGCCTGAGTCCAGGGATTTGAGACCTGCCTGGGCAACTTGGCGAGACCTTGTCTCTGCAATAAATCAAAAAATTAGCCAGGCATGATGGCACACGCCTGTGGTTCCAGCTACTTAGAAGGCTGAGGCGGAAGGATTACCTGAGCCCAGCAGGTCGAGGCTGCCATGAGCGTGCCACTGCACTCCAGCCTAGGTGACAGAGAGACTGTGACTCAAAATATAAAGGAAAGTTCACGCCATTCTTGTGAAACAGCCAAACATTTCACTGCAACAGCTTAGGTGTTCTCTTGTCTGCCTTTGTGTGGAGATTGGTTTTATCAGTCTTCAGTAGCTAACTTGAGGGAAGAAATACTCAGAAACTTTCAAGCATAAGACTTTTTTTAGTCTTTCTGTGTGTTTTTAGGCTGATGGGAGCTGTCCCAGTGACACTATATAAAATGAAGTCACTCAGGCTTAAGAACATAACCCTTTTATTATCCAGCACCTGTGACAGTTTATATTTCTAAATGAGATGGGAAGTTTGGTGCACTATGGGCCCTTTTAAAGAAAAAGGAGTGGGTAGGCACACCCAGAGGTGCTCCTAGAACAACCAAGCCCACACCTGACATGCTCTGCACTACAGTCTGCATTATCATCCTCTTTGAAAAGTCTGGAACATGTAGCAAAACAAATAAATTACTTTTCATCTCTCAAAAGCAAGTTCAAAGGTTAAAGCTGCCTAGACCAGGCTTCTGGATCAGTGCCTCCAAAGAAGTGAGCTTTCGTTTTCGACTTCCTTAGCTCTAGCCAGTAGGAGACAAGAAACCTCTGCTTTCCACATCTCGAGATTCCAGATGGTATTTAGTTAGACTTGGGATCTTGTTGCTTGGGCATCTCTCCTCCATCTCCCAGATCCATTTCTGCAGCAACTGACATACACAGGACCTGGAGGTACCATGTGGCGGATGCTACAGAGAGAAATTTGAGTTGAAAATAGGAAGAGGTCAACTGGGCTGAGTTCAAGTGTCACTGAATAGGACTGGTCCTGTGGGGAGTGATTGTTTAGACAAGGGGTTGATAATGTGTCTTGAGAGCCTAGATTTGCAGAAAAGGCAAAAACCAAGCTATCCAGTGGCTGAGCAGTCTTAAGGATGCAAGGCTTACCCACAATCTTTCGGAGGCCAAGAGGTCGTTTGTGTTCTGGCACTCTGATGATGAGGAAGTAAAACGGCAAGCCTGAGAGGGCGATGCCGATGCCGATGAGGGAATTGATGGTATCACTGTAAAGTGGAACAGCCACCAGGAAGATGGTGCAGAGGCAGAAGACAATCGGGAAGAAAATGCTTAGCTAAGGACACAGAGGAAACAAGGTTAGACAGCTCGGTTCTTAACCAAAATAACCCCACCTCCCATAAAGAATAGAGCACAGAGCCTTCTTCATCTCTTTCATCCAAACACGTACCACCACCAAGTCCTAGGCAGAGGTTTTGAATGATACATAAGAATCCTGTAAGCCAGGCTTGGTGGCTCAGCCTGTAATCCTGTGCTTTGGGAGGCTGAGGTAAGTGGATTGCCTGAGCCCGCGGGTTCAAGACCTGCCTGGGCAACTTGGCGAGACCTCATCTCTACAGTAAATCAAAAAATTATAAGTATCACATGTTCTCACTCATATAGTAGACCTTGATCATACAACGTACTACCACAAGAAAATGACTGAGGTTGGTGGGAAAATCTGGGGGGGGGAGGGCAATGGGATTAAGGTGATATCTGTCTGGGGATGGGGAGACACCTCTTATCATCAAGGGTGCCTGAACGAAGCATTTTTGTATGCCTAACCCCTAAGTGTACCCTATAATACTATAATAAAAAAAAATTAAAAAAAAATATCCAGGTGTCTCCGCAATATTTGTTGTAAATATTGTTTCCCTATTGAATTATCTTGGTAACTTTGACCGTGAATAGATATTTATTTTCTACTTTTATCACTTTCAATTTGTCTACATGTCCATCCATATACAATACCATATTATATTGACTACTGACACTTTGTAGAAAATGTAAAAATCTGGAAGAGAGAGCCCAGCTTCTTTTATTCAAGTAGTCTTGACTAAGCTGGGTTCTTTGTAATTTCTTGTGAGTTTAAAGGTCAAGTTATACAAAAAGGCAGCTATGATTTGAATAGGAATTGCAATGAACTAGTAGATTATTAGGAATTATTGCTACTTTGACAATACTGTCTTTCAATTCATGAGTATGGAATGTCAATTTTTATTAATTTTTTTTTTTGAGTTGGAGTCTCACTCTGTCACTCAGACTGGAGTGCATTGGTCGCTCCTGGCCACTGCCGCCTGGACCTGCTGGGCTCCGGCGATCCTTCCGCCTCAGCCTTCCAAGTAGCCGGAACTACAGGCGCGCGCTACCACGCCTGGCTAATTTTTGATTTATTGTAGAGATAAGATCTCGCCAAGTTGCCCAGGCGGGTCTCGAACCCTCGGGCTCAGGCAATCCACTCACCTCGGCATCCCAAAGCGCGGGATTACAGGCTGAGCCACCGAGCCCGGCCAATTTTTAATTTAATCTCCCTTAATGTCTTGCTATAGTGTTTTGTAATTTTTAACGTACAGATCTTGAACTGATTTTGTTAAATATATTACTATCATTTTATTTTTCCTCATGCTATTGTAAATGGGATACTTTTCTAAATTTCATTTTTAGAGTGTTCATTGACATTTTGCAAAAATGAAAAACATTTTATATTGACCTGTATTCTGCAAGCTTGATAAACTTGTTTATTAGTATAAACAGTTTTTCTATATATGTGTGTTCATAGATTCCTCAAGATTTTCTATATATAAGATTATTATATCTGTGAATAGAAATAGATTTTTTTTCTCTTCAAACCTATATACCTTTTATTTCTTAACTTTGCCTAATTGTCCTGGTCAGAACTTCTAGTACAATGCTGAATAGAAGCAGTGAGACCAGACATCCTTAACTGTTTCTTGTCATATAGAGAAAACATTGTGTTTCATCATTAAATTATAAATAAGTATGGGTATATAATATAATGCTTTATCAAGTTCTGAAAGTTTTCTGCTATTCTTAGTTTGTTGTGTAATTTTATCATGAATGTGTGTTAAATTTTACCAAGTGATTCTTTTTTCACTATTGTAATGAACAAGTAGTGTTTGCCAATTGTGCTATTAATATGATGAATTACAGTAATCCCACTTAGTTGTGGCATATAATCCTTTATACTTGTCGCTAAATTCAGATTTTTAGTATTTTGCTAAGGGTTATTATGTCAATATCAACAAGAAGTAATTTTCCTATTATGTGATGTCTTTGGTTGTGGTATCAAGATATTTCCAACTTCATAGAATGAGTTTGAAAATATACTTCTAATTTTTTGGAAGAGTTTTGAAGGATTTATGCTAATTCGTCTTTCAACATTTTGCAAAATTCATGAGCTTCACTGGGACCTAGGCTTTTCTTCCATACAATTTTTAAATTATTAATTTAATATATTACTTATCATAGTTATGCTTTATGTTGTGGAATACAGAGGCATCCACTTGAACATTGTTTACTCAGAACAAATGAGGATTTCTTTGCAGATGTAATGAAATTAAAGATCTTGAGCTGAAAAGATTATCCTAGATTATCTTGGTGGTCCCTGAAGACAATTACAAGAGTCCTTATTAGGAAAAAGAAAAGACAGATTTAACACAAATGAGAAAGAAGTCACATATGCAAGAGTAGGCAATAAGACCACAGAACAGAGATAGATTTGAATACATTGGCCTTGGAAATCAGCATGATATAGCCACAAACCAAGGAAGGCTAGCATTCATTGCCACTGGAAGAGACAAAGAATGGATTTTCATCTACAGTCTTCAAAAGCACAAAGCTCTGCTGACACCTTCGTTTTGTCACACTGATATAGATTTTGGACTAGCGGCATCTAAAATCTGAAAGAACAATTTCTACTGTTTTAAGTCACCAACCTTGTGATGGTATTTTAAAATTTTTCTTCCTTTTATTTATTTTTAATGACAAATCAAATCTGTACAAATTATATATACACATATATTATATATAATAAATGGATCTATAGTGGAATGGCTAAATAAAGCTAATTAACATATTTACTGCCTCGCATACTTATAATTTTGACTGTGTGTGATGAGAATTCTTAAGATGGTTTCTCTGTTCCTTTTTAAAAATAGTCATAGAAAACAAAATCATACATCTACATCCAAGTTTTTTATATTATTGGAGTCAGTTTTGTAGTTTGTGACCTTCTAAGAGATTTATCAAGATCATCTAACTTAAATAATTAGAATTGAATTATTCATGGTACACTTTTGTATTTTTTGTTTTATTTGTGTATAGTTGTTTTTAAATTCCCCTTTTTAATTCCTGATTTTTTTTTTTAAATTTGAGGACTTTGCCTTTTTTTCTAGGCCAATTAACTTAAGATTTATCAAATTTGTTGATCAATTCAAAAAAACTAGCTTTAGTTTCATTAATTTTCTTTATGGCTTATGCCCTTTACTTTTGCCCTGATCTTCATTACCTTCTTCCTAGTTGTTGCCTTGTATTTAATTGGTTCTTTTTTTGCTAGTTTTTAAAGGTATTATAGACTTACACATAGCACTGCTTTTGCCACATCCCATCCTTTTTTTGTATGTTATGTTTTTGTTTCACCTCTTATTATAGCATGTCTCATTACCTTGTGATTTATTTTCTGTCTCACCACTTAGGAATATGTTTAATTTTCACATATTTGTAGAAACAGAAACAGACGTGCTTGCATACTGGCATGATTTAAGTTATCTCTCTTTTTTTCTGGCTCATCTTTTTCCATAAACATTTTTTATATTTAATGTTTTCAAGACTTAGTGAATGACCCTTTCCTGTCATTCTACGCTTGGTGTCCTCAATCTTCACTGCACTTTTATGTTACATGGAGAGCTTCCACTGCGCTCACCCCCATCCTCAACCCTGTCTCACCAACCTTCTCTACTTTCTGGAGTCAGGCTCTTCGTCGCTGCAAGGCAGTGTTGCCTTTTCACCGACAGCTCTTCTCTGAGCTCTGTGTCTTGTCAACTTCCTCATATCTTAAATGAACTGTCAATTCTTTAGGAACTGTTATCCAGTCTATCCAGTTCAAGTCAACTTAATCTAAATTATTCTCTCAGGAACGTTTTGTCCATTTTCTTCATAGATTATATCAAAACCGTGAGTACATTTTTATGTTTGTCACTTCAGGAGGGCTGCTGTAACAAAGTACCACAGATTGGATGGCTTAAACAAAAGAAATTTATTTTCTCACAGTTTTGGAAGCTAGCAGTCCAAGATGTTGGCAGCTTGGTTCCTTCTAAAGATCATGAGAAGATAATTTGTTCCAGGATTCTCCACTTAATTTATATGAGACTATCTTTTCCCTGTCTTCACATCATTTTCCCTCTGTATGTCTCAGGGTTCAAATGTTCTCTTCTTATAAAGACACAAGTCATATTGAATTGGAAACTGCCTTAAGAACTTCATTTTTTTTCCCTTAAAAACCCATATGCTTTATTGGTCAATAACCCCGTATCTGCAACTCAAAGCCTAAGAATCTCACATGTTCTTTGGGTAAATTTGGTACCAAAGTTGATTTAAGAGAAAGACCCACCTTAAACTGACATGAGGCTAATTTTAGTCAGTAATGTTTCTAATTTAGTGTGAAGATTTATGTTTCGCTACAGTAATATTCATGTATATAACTGCATGGTAGTGTCTCATACCTCACTTGGCGTATCACATCATATATCAAATATACATTGTATTGCTTTCCTAAAATACAAATTTTATTTTTTTAATTTTTTATTGTAAAGAGGTGGGGTACAGGTTAGGATAAGGTATACAAGTATTTTATGTGCAGGTAAAGTTTGGGTCCCCAAATGGTTCTCACTTCCCCTGGTTTAGGGTCAGGTACACTTAGTGATGGCATGTGCCCCACTCTTCTCCTGGCAGTATCCCACAACTGCGGATCCCTCTCTTATTGTATTGTGATAGATGTTCAGGACCCACTTATAAGTGAGAACATGTGGTATTCATTGCTTTGTTTCTGTGATAGATCACTGAGTACAGTAGACTCTAAATCCATCCAAGTTGCTACAAAGTCCATAATTTTGTCCTCCTTTATGGATGCATAGAATTCCATCACTGATATGTACACATTTTCTTCACCCAATCCACTTTTTATGGACAGCAGAATTAGTTCAAGTTTTTGCAATTGTGAATAGTGCTACAACAAACATGCATGTGAAAGTATCTTTTATGTAGGATGATTTGACCTCCTTCAGATATATTCCCCAAATAGGGATTGCTGGGTCTTATGGTAAGTTACTTTCTAGTTCTTTTAATTACTTCTTTAAAAACACTGTCTCCAAATACGGACACATCTGAGGTACAGGGAGTTAGTTAGGATTTCAACATATAAATTTATGGAGGGCAGAGGAATAGAGAGACAAAATTTGGTCTATAACACCAAATCTACAAGTAGTCCTGCCTGTCTAGTTCAATGGTTTATCTATGTTAACATGACTTAGAAAACTTCAGATTCTAAAATCTGAAGGCATTAGAGTTTATCTGACCATCAGAGAGATGCATTTACATTCCATAAAGATGGTGTGAGAACTCAGGATCTTTTTCATGCTATCTTCAAGGAGTAAGTTTTGTCTCTCTTTGAAAAAGAGACAAGGCAATGACCACTTTTTCCATTAATAAACAGAGAAGTTTCATCTTTTTCTATATTCCTCACTCATGGCCAGTCTAGCTACTCAAGTAGGAAATTTTTTCAACTGGCTTCAATTGTATCACTCTGGGCAAGGGGAACTAACGGTTTACTATGTGAATTATAATAATAAGTAATCTATAATTTATCCTAAAAGTCATATTTTCAATACTGTTATTAATGATGAATAATAAATACCTCACACAATTTGACTATCTTTTCATACATATATTAACCATTTAGAATTCTAATTTTTGAAGTGCCTGCTAAAGTGTTTTCCTCATTCTTCTATTAGATTCATGTCGATTTTAATAAAGGTTTTACCTCCAGGGCTAGCACTTTAATAGCAGAAGAGTAATTCATAGGAGAGGGAAGAAAATCAATATGAAAAGATATAAAAGAGGAAGGAACATCAAGTGAAGAATGCCCATGTGAAGTCATTTTTTAAAGTTCCATGTTTATCAAAAGACATTTAAGTAACAACTAGTGATTCTTGTTTATGAATTTGGGAAAAGAAAAATGATTTAAAAGTTTAAAGTCATTAATTGAAAGTTCTGCATTTATATGAACACCTAATGGTATTCCATACAATGGAGAATAATTGATTTTTTTGATTATCAATGAATAGATGATGGTCAAAAAAGCAGTGAATGTGGGATATATCTACGCTGGTAGACATTTCTATGCAGTTTGTTTTTTACAGAGTTTCATTCTTTACATTCAGGATACCTTTAGGGGATTAAATAAATAAAATTAATCACTCTCTTAAATCTGTTTTAAATCTGTCTTTTGTGGTAGGAATTCTTAAAACACTGTTGTTTTGTTTCTTAACTACAGTTGCTTTTGCTATGTGAGATTCACTGTGCTGTTGCAGTGTCATCTTTCTAGGGAGAAAAAAAGATAGACCGAGACTGCAAATAAACTGAAGTGATGGTAATTCCCTAGAGTGCAAGTATTTCAATGGTAAACTTTTTTTTTCTTTACATACTATTTTATTTATTATTTTTTTGTAATCAGTATTTTTTATTATGATATTGTGGGGTACAGTCAAGGATTAGGTATACAAATATGCTTCGTTCAGGCACCCTTGTTGACAAGAGGTGTCTTCCCGTCCCCAGACAGATATTGACTACCATTAATCCCATCTCCCTTTCCCTCCCGCCCCCCATAGTTTCCCATCACTGTCAGTCATTTTCTTATAGTATTATATTGGATGTTCAGAGTTCACTATATGAGTGAGAACATGTGATACTCAGATCTTTGTTTCTGTGAGAGGTCATCAGGGAGATGCAAATCAAAACCACACTGAGATATCACTTAACTCCAGTCAGAATGGCAATTATCAATAACTCAAAAAATAACAGTTGCTGGAGAGGATGTGGCAAAAAGGGAACACTTCTACACTGTTGGTGGGAGTGTAAACTAGTGCAACCTCTGTGGAAAACAGTATGGCAATTCCTAAAAGCTCTAAATATCAACCTCCCATATGACCCCGCAATCCCCCTGCTGGGAATATACCCTGAAGAACTCAAATCACTCTATCAAAAAGATACCTGCACACGTATGTTTATCGCAGCATTGTTCACAATAGCAAGAACCTGGAAGCAACCATGCTGTCCATCAAAAGAGGACTGGATTAAAAAAATGTGG